>JAOVVB010208856.1:0-10749 GCA_028570985.1 Heterobranchus longifilis
CCTCTCAAGGTTTCTTCCTACTACCATCTCAGGGAGTTTTTCCTTGCCACTGTCGCCCTCGGCTTGCTCACCAGGGATTATCTGACCATTTTGATTCATACACATTCAAATTCCATACAAACTTAAATAATTCTGCTTTGGGACAATGCCAATTGTTAAAAGCGCTATACAAATAAAATGTAATTGAATTGAAAATCGCTGGCGTATAACATCGCTGAATCTTAATGTCAGCTAAGTTCTGAAGGTCCAAGAGCCAGGACTCATATCGTGGACGAAGATCCTCAGATAGCGGTTCATCCCATCCCGTCTTGTCTCGGCACATTTGCTGAAGTATTTACTTCCCAACTAGAATAAAGGGTGCTACAAAGCCAAGTGGGTCATAGATTGAGGCTACCGTTGACAAGACTCCTCTTCTGGAGAGTGGGTGTTCATTCACGATTACTCTAAATTGGAACTGATCTGAAGCATGCACCAGCTGACACCTAGAGCTCTCTCAATCTGTGGCTCACCCATAGGTAAGTCTTGGTGTTGTCCCGTTTCAGCACAATCCTCTTTGGGAATTGATGCGAGTACTTCATGATGGTTGGAAATGAACTTGTGTATTCGTAACTTTCCAGCACTGCAGAGCTGCCTTGCTTCACTCACTAACTGAATCGCTTCCTCTTCTGTTGAAACACTTATCAAGCCATCATCCACATAAAAGTTTCTTTTAATAAAGCGGATGGCTGCTTCACTAAAGCGACCCTGTCCTTGAGCAGCGATGTACCTGAGACCAGAGTTTGCACACCCAGGCGAGGATGCTGCTCCGAATAAATGTACTCTCATGCGGTATGCTGATGGCTGAGATTGAAATTCTCCATTATCCCACCAGAGAAATCTTAAGTAATCTTGATCTTCTGGTCTCACATGAAATTGATGGAACATCAATATCGCACATTATTGCTACTAGCCACTTGCGAAATCGACAGAGCACCCCCACCAAATTACTTGTCAATTCTGGCCCGGTAAGGAGATGATCATTCAGTGACACTCCCTGAAATTTTGCAGAGCAATCAAACACAACACGAATTTTGCCAGGTTTTTGTGGGTGATACACACCGTGGTAAGGAATGTGCCAAGCAGGACTCTTTGATTACGTTTTCTGGAATCTTCTCAGCTTCTCCATGAATTATTATTCCATTCATGAAGGCTACATAATCCTCATGAAACTGCATGTCCTTTTCAAATCTTCTCCTCAAATATCTGAGATGGTGATGAGCACAGTTTCTATTGTCTGGCAGACTTGGTCTAGTTCCCTTAAATGGTAAAAGGCATTTCACAGTGACCATCTTCCTTAATTTTGGTTCCTTCCTCCAATACCGATATGAAGCGCAGATCCTCCTGAGACAGGTGAGCATCCTCTACAGTTCTTTCAATGAAGTCCGATTCAAGTGCCTTTATCACATGTGATGGTGTGACTATTTCTTTAACTTGTGTTCGACACATATATCGCACTTCATTTATGAGATCAGTAGATGATTGCAGATGAGGTGTCACCTGTTTCACAACAATCCTGTGGCTACTTCCTATTACATCACCATAGACAGTACAAGGATTGACATGGCCGATTATGCTCCAACCAAAGTCTGTTCTTTGAGCAAACAGCTCATTGTCCTTGCCTGCTACAACTTCTCTGGGTAACAGAGCTTGCGAAGTCATACCCTATAAGAAGGCCAACATCACAGTCTATTAAAGGTGCAATCTCCTCAGCAAGGTGTTCCAGGTGAGGCCATGCTCTTGCTGTTTTGGGTGTAGGAATGTGACTTAGATTGGCAGGAATAAACTCCCTAGAATAGGTTGCTGGAAGAGAGATTTTCTTTGAGTAAAAACCTCTGACTTGCAGCCCAGTTAATTTCTGACTTAGAATGACTGTACTTATAGATGACAACGTGGAGATTTTTAATTGCACAGCCTGTTTTGGTGTGTTGAGAGGTTTTGCCTTTTCTTGCAAGATGAAGGTAGTGTCACTTTGGTTGTCCAGCAATGCATATACAAGAACTTTATTCTCTTGGTTGCTTATGGTGGACAGCCACACTGGAATAAATGTGTAGGTGTATGTGCTATTTATGTCTTGGACCACTCTGTTAGATGTTGCTTCATTTGAAGTTTCGTTGTTTTGTTGAGGTTCCATAATGTCCCTTTGCCTTTCTGTTTCCTCTATACGTTTCCTGCTGTCTGTCCGCTTGCGATCATGTTCTTTACTTTTATCTTTTGCAGCTCGGTCTTCATGTAAGCATGTTGGGTGCTTCCTCTTACATGTGTTGCAGATGCTCCTCTTCTCACAGCTTCTTGAATGGTGGCTTGGTCTTAGACATCCAAAACACAAATTTTTCATTTGCACAAACTTGACTCGTTCTATTATAGACTTGTCCATAAATCTCCAACATTTATCAATACTATGGTTTGGCTTCTCACAAAAGACACACCCCCTCACCCTTAGGGTTTCTTCTGTGTTGTTTACCAGTACCCGTGCACCAACACTTAAATTTTTTGTTGTCTTTGTCCTATCATTAGACTTTAAAGCGTGAAGAGAAGTCACTGGATTACAAGCTATCTTGGCTTCCATTGTGAGAAATTTGACAAACTCACTGAAGCTCGGGAATGTCTTGATTGCTTCTTCAATCTCCACAGCCTTTCTATTCCATCTGGCTATCAACCAGTCAGGAAGTTTAGCAAGTATTCTTTGGTTTTCACCACAGTCGTTTAGGACTTCAAGACTCTTAATCTGATACATCGCCATTTGACAGCCTTGAAGGAAGTCCACAAACTCTCTTAGTTCGACACAGTCCTTGGGTCCTATCTTTGACCATGAGGCAAGTTTATCCCTAAAGGCCTTTGCAATTACAAATGAGCTTCCATACCGTTCTTCGAGGATGCCCCATGCAGCATGATAAGCTGCATCTGTACCTAACAGGAAATAACTCTCAATGGCCTTTCTTGCAGGTCCTCCTACATATCTGCGAAGGTAATAAATTTTCTCATTCACTGGAATGTTCTTCCTGTCAATCAACATTAGAAAGGACATTTTCCAGTCTGTGTACCTTAGTGGATCTCCACTGAAAACAGAAGGTTCTGGTACTGGAAGTCGGCTTACATTGATAGACTCTGCTATTGCTTCAGCAATTGCTGTAGTACTATTCTCCTTATGAGAATTAATAATAGGTTATTTCTTTATGTCGCACTATGGTAGTATAACAGGCAGATCATATGTGAGCTGTTGTGGTGCCACATGATCCGCAAGAAGATATCTTGGATTCGGTACAGGTTTGTCTTGCATTAAGTTGCAGTCATGGAGCAACTCTGATATCTCTTCGTCTGAGCTCTCTTGCTTTTCATAAACTTGCTGTCGCGCTTTTGCCGCATTCATTCTCTTAATCTCTAAGCGCTCTATCTGAGTGCGCTTCTCTTCTAAAACCCTTTTTCTTGCAGCATTTTCTGATTCTTGTAGTGCAAGCCTCTGTCTGTTTTCAACTTCAAGATCTCCTAGCTTTTGTTTCTCAAATTGAATTTCTTGTAAGATCTTCAAAGTAGCTTGGGTTGCTGCTAACTCTGCGGCTGCTTGTTGTTTATTTGCAGCGGACAGACTTGAACGTCCTGAACTTGTACTTAAGTTACTTACAGACCTTGAAGCTTGAGAGCTTGACCTAGACCTCTGAGAAGCTGCAGATGAGAATACTGAGCCAGTCTCCATCCCGTAAGCTTGTTCCTTATAAGAAACCTCCCCTTCCTCTTCAAGACGATTCCATGTATACTCTAAGAGCCTACTCGTAAGAGCATCACAGGTGTCTGGTCGGAGGCGTGTATCGCCATCAGGGCCACTATGCTGTCTTAAGTCATTATATGCTTGCTTCACATCTGTTGAAGCACAACGAATTTTAGTCCTGAGATCTAGTAAGACACCAATAGAAGACGGTTGATCTAATGCCTTCTTAACCTGTTTGGCAAAAGTCTTCCATCTGCCATAAGTGATTGCAAAGCAACGTTGAAGCTTTTTAAATTTGTGATTATGCATTTCTTGACCTTTTTCAGAAAACTTTCGGGTTCTCTGGCTTCTTTGTAACTCCTCTATAGTAGCAGCTTCAGTCTTTATGGGTACCTCAGCCTCCACCGATGGATTCGTGCCGAGAGGCTCATTACCAGGGCCTTTAGGCTGCTGTTGTGATCTTACAGCATCATTGTCTGTGTCGGAGTCTGATTTATTAGCGCCACACTCCATGCTCAGCCATTTTAGTATTGCTCTATATTAGCTTAAATATTTCACTGTTTATTTACTTAACCCCAAAATAGCTTACTTACTTTAACTTATTACTTACAGTAAATTATTAGGGTCAGTTTTAACCAGCAATGTGTTAAATTACCTAATTGGTCTCACAAGACTATATCACAGTACAAACTAACTTATTTCACTTGTAATGGATAAGAAGACACTTAATATTATGATGTGATCAACAGTGACTCAAAGCAAAAACATACACATAACACTGTAACTCTTTACCCTTTAAGATTTATAGAGTCCTATTACCACTTCTTAACATTTAACTTGTTTTAAACGTTTTCTACTTGTTGGCTTTACTCTACCACTTTATCCCACTTGATGAGGTTACCAGTGTATGCAGTCTTATCTTGATGCTAGAGTGTGATGAAACCTTAGGAAGCTTGCTTGCAGGTCCTTCTGCAGCAGGCACTGTTCGTCTTTATTTCACCTCGTGTCAAGAAGGTTGAGTTCTCACTTTACATAACAATGTAGCCTAAAATATTCCATCACAACAACAACAACTCTCACATGGCAAGTATATGGTGTCGCACACAATTAAACTCTGACTCCCCCTTTGACTGGAGAACATTGGTTCCACTCTGAAAATACTATAAAAAGGTAAGGTAACCACACATCCTCCTGTTCCTAATAATATTCATGCTAAACAAAAATATACTTTGTTAACATAAAATATTCATATATTTAACTGAAACAATAAAAAAAATTATTACAGAAACAGCATAACTGATTATAATAGCAGTTACATACTTCAAAATAATTGTATTGTAGTACACTTTCCAAAAATATATTATAGGAAAATATACTTTAAGTGAAATGTTGGTCTAATTTCCAAAGCACACTTATTTAAACTTTTTTTCAATTTTTTTCACAAACTGTTTTGTAAAAAATATGCTCGAAATAATAATTGTACAAATGTACAAAAAGTATACATTAGAATAAAAATTTTAATATACGGTAGTCTCAGTATACAGTATTTTCAGTTCAATTTAAATGTACTTATTCATATGTATTTATTTATGCTTACATTTAGTGCACTACTCTCTCGAGTTTTTGCATGCTGAATTTCTCTCCCACGCACGCGCGCTCTTAAACCCGTTTTTGCGTGACGAAACTCACTTTTGCGCGTTCAAGATAATTTATGCGTTTAACTCTCTCTCTTCTGTGCACTCACTATCATAAAGCTACACTTGCACAATGTGTCAATTTTGCATAATGAGGAAATAGAGCTTTTGGTAAACAAGGTTTGTTATTGGGGCCGTACCATACCCAATCCTTCACTTTTCCTCCAGCCTTTGACCATTCCTGCTTTTCTGCTGGCGTGGCTTCTGTCTGCAGATCATGTAAATTGGCTGTTGGGACAGAAAATTTAGTCATGAAAATCTTAACATTGTTATTGTAAGTTTACTCCCATGTTCTTGCGATAGCAAAGATGTCATGCAACCTCACAAACCACAAAAGGTTTATTTGGATCAAAGATCCCCAAAGTGGGTGTGGTTTGTAGAGCCAATTTTAAATTGTCAAATGCCTTTTCTGCCTTTTGAGTCGAATTAAGTGCACTGTGGGCCTGTAGACCCTTTCCATGAACTATCTCACTTAAGGCAGCCCCGAGGATCGCATAGTAAGGAATGAACGTTCTGCAATATGAACACATGTCCAGAAATGACATAAGTTGCTAATGGGAATGCTAAAAATGCATTGGCCAAATCTACAACCGAGAACCACCGGCTCCCCGGTGGGATTTGTGCTGGGATAGTGTATGGATTTGGAACAATTAAAGCTCTTGGTATTATTGCATCATTTACAGTACTGCTTAAAGATCCTGCACAAATCTCCAGTCTTCAGGCTCACCTGGAATTTTTGCTTTTTTCACTGGAAAGATTGGTGTTCTAACTGGTGAGTGTTCACATGGAATTATCACTCCAGCCTATAATAAGAAATTAAACATAGGAGTGATGCCCTCCATCGCCTCAGGTTTCAGTGGGTACTGTGTCTTACATCTGACTTTGGTGTGATTCTCACTGGTTCACCATCACATATGAGTCCCACATCATGTTTTCCTTTTGCCCAAATGCTCTCTGGCACAATTTTTAGCCTTGGGTCACTTATCTCTATCTGTGGGAAGCTCCAATTTACTCTCTTGTGATTTATTGTTGACACTGGAATTATCTCTACAGCTCTTTTAGCTTTTATCAACCAGTTCAGGCCGACCTTGTATGTGTTCATTGCTTTGCTATACCAAGTCTCTGTGTCCCCAACAAGAACCCAATCATTAACTCTGAGGTTATTCAAAATACACAGTTTCAATTCTTGCCATTCATCTTTATTATTTTTGGATAATGACACATGAAGATGTGACCCTTTTATGATAAATGGGTGTGGCAACCGAGTTCTTACACTTATTCTAGAGAGGTCTATAGATACAGTGCATCTGTGTTGGACCCAGTATAGATCTTGAAACAACAGCATGTCTGGGTTTTGCAGTTTTCTGAAGTATTCACTCTTATAAGTATTCACTCATACTTATTATTAGGCCCCCAAAATGAATGTGTGCAGTGCAGTGCAAATCATGTTCAGACATAAAGCTCATGTTACTAGTGTTAATGCGGTCATGTGTGGCTTTCATGAGGGTCTGTTTCAATGAACTCGCAATAGATTGAGCCCATGTCCACTCATAAACATACATCAGTGGCCTGGTGTCATATTTCACCCCCTGAATTTCTACTTCACTACTTTTAGCCCTCCTGGGGTGCTAATCAAACTCAGTCCCAATTTGTTTATTAAGTCTACCAGAAACATAAGCTTCTCTCCTTCAACATTTAACATATACACAAGCATTTGCTTATATGACTCTTCCCATTCTTTGCATACAGTAGGTGTGTGCCAAGAGGTTCTTGCGCATTTATATCTTAATATAGTTTGTGAAATAAGTTCAGAAAGGTTAGTTGAAGAGGTTAGCTCTAGCGAATCTTCATTGCAAAGCATTGAATGTTTTGACTCACCATCTCCTTCAGGCCTCGGTTCGAGTGTGTGACGAAATTGAAGACAGAGCTGCACATGCTGTGCGGGGGCCTGAGGCCTGCTAAGAAGTTTCTTGTTCATCATGATCTTGCTGGATCCGCTGAAGGGGCTAAATGTTGAGGAGCTAAGGGTCGCCCAATTAGGCGTTTGAGATGAAGTAAAAGGCCTTCAAGGCGCCAGCGCACCCCGGGATTCTCCAATGCCTTCCTCAAACTTGGAATCCTGCCGACTACGCCAAGTATTGTTGTGGAAATTCTGAAAACATTATAAAGACAAGTAGAGTGGAACCTCGGATTGCAAGTAACATGGTTTGCAAGCGTTCCGCAATACGAGCAAAGATTTTTAATAAATTTTGACTTGAAAAACGTCTTGACTTGACTTGAGAAATGTCTTGGTTTACGAGCAACGAGTATCATGTATCACGCATGTGCTTCTTGTTTTCTTGCTTCTTGCTTCTTGATGCCGAGCGTCACATGATCACAACTGAGCCAATGTCGCTTATTAGCGATGTTCCTTGCTAATTTTTTTGATAAAAGTCTTTCTGTTTATGTGTGTGTGTGTCAGACCATGTCAAACTCACGATTCTTTATCTGACCCTTCTAAGCCTCGGCAGATGGGTTTAAAGCTTCTATAGTCTACGTGGCACAATTACAAATTAATACATAATTAAAATGTGATTTTTCCATTGCAGTATGTTAGCCAGTACGATGATAGGAATAGCTGGCTTGTGTGGGTTAGCCGCTAGACTAGCCTGGATACCTCCGTGCTTCACCCTCTTCTGCTTCCTCTCACGCCGCCTGTGGCGCCTCCACTCTGGGCAGGGTGCAGGAGTGGGGATCGGTGATGGCGAAGGCCTCTGGAACAGACTGATGTCCCGCAGCTCTTCCACATTCTGTAAGTATAATTTAAAAAATGTGGATCTGCCGATATTTAACAGGAACTCACGACTGTATGTACGCTTTAAGACAGATGGATGTGCTGAAGATGTACAAAAACACTGCAACTTACGAGACATAAAAAACAAAAACACCATTGGGAGAGAGAGAAGCTGCAGCATGTACACGCGCCGCCATTTTGCATTAATATTTTAAGGTTTTATTTTAAGATTCAGGAAGGAAAAGGCCTGTTGTGATTAAGTAACCAATAAAATATAACCATTAATCATATCTGCTGTATTGTCATTGCACATTATGTTATATAGTTTTTGACATTATTTGTGTAGCATAATTTATAATTTTGCACTAATTAAAAGATTAAGAAGAATGAGATTTTTTGCGTTTCCGCTTGTTTTTCTTTTGGGTTCCCCAAGGAAAATATTTTATGGTAATTCCAAGTGATAACTCAGGGTTGGTTAAAGCAAAAAAGATACAGTACAGTAGTGTAGTAATTGCTCTATAATGAGGTCATCATTACAATTTTTGCATCTTCTACCACCTCTGATGTCAAATGAACATGTCCCTTAGTTTAATTAGTCATGTTGCACTGTCTCCAAGGACCTCCCATAAAAAAGCATTAATCAATCGAATTCATGCATTTTTCTGCTTTTTAAAATTACTTCCCTACAGTCTTTGACAGTTTTATTTATTTATTTATTAATTAATTTATTTGTTTGTTTGTTTGCTTATTTTATAGAGGGGTTGGTTACACTTGATGAGTTGCAGGAGTGGAACTGTCAGTCTACAGTGGAACATTGGATTGCGAGTAATCCGGTTTGTAAATGTTCTGCAAGTTGAACAAATTTTTTTTATACATTTTGACTTTAATACGAGTACCGAGTATCATGTATCACGCATGCGCTTCTTGTTTTGATGTGAGCATCACATGATCACAACTGGGCCAATGGTTTTTCTCTCTCTTGCGCTGCGGAATTGTGGGTAATCGTCTCCCCTGCTGGGTCTTAGTGCACGTCTCTACATGTGTACTGTTTACTATAACACTGTGACCACATGTGTGCGTGTGTGTAAAAATCATCCTTTCACACATGTAAAGCAAGTAGTAGTAGTCCTCCCCCCGTCAAATAATGAGAAAGGATTACTGTGTAAGACGAGAGGAGTTAGAGGGTTTCATTCCTAATCTCTTCCTACTTTAGCTTTACACACACACACACACACACACACACACAACCACACACATACGCACACACATACACAGCGCCTGTGCACACACACACACACACACACATACACAGCATATGGGAAAATTAAAAAGGAACATCTCCTAATGACACTTGAGTGAGCGACACACTAACCGACTCAGTGGTGTAACGTTAAAATAAAACAAATTAACCTGCACTTTACCTTTACAAAGAATCACGACAGAGCAGTGTTTCTGTTAGAGTGTGTGTATGTGTGTGTGTGTGTGTGTGTGTCTGTGCATGTGTGTGTGAAGGCGAGAGGATGAGGTAAGGGGCACGATGCAACATACATACACAAACTGTGCAGGCTGAGAGATAAAGAGAAAATGGGTCTTTAACATTTCTAACACACATATACACAAGCGCGTGTGCGCATAAACACTTACAGAAAAACTTATCTGTCAAGATTTATTTTTACTTTTTTCAAAAGTAAAGTGCAGGTTAATTTGTTTTATTTTTACTTTATAATTTACTTTATAATTTTGTATAAATGAATATATTTTATATATACATTTTTTTGGGCTGCGATGGATTGGCACCCTGTCCAGGGTGTACCCCGCCTCGTGCCCTTAGTCTCCTGGGATAGGCTCCAGGTCCCCGCGACCCTGAATACAGGATAAAGCAGTATAGAGGATGAGTGAGTGAGTCAGTATAACATTGGTAACTTCCTTAATGGCTCTACTGAAATGCTATCATGTCGCTAACATAATGTTATTGCCTCGTGTCAAAATGCGCTGTAGAGACGTTGAAATTTCTCATGAATGAAGGCACTGATTTGAATGGCACAAACATTTTTAAAGATGAACAATGAATGATGATCCAGGACAAGATGGCGCGGAGCCTGATCCTTAAAAAATTTCTAACTGTACGCACAATCATTCATTAACAAGACTTGCACATTGCAGGAACTTGGCTGTGAGTTATTGTCCCATCCCCTGTACAGGCCTGACCTCTGCCAAATGTTTGGGCCATTAAATGAGTTCCTGGGCTTAGTTGGCTTAAGTTGTTACAGGGCAGCACAAGGGGGTTAAACACTGACACATGACCAGATAACCACCAAAAACTAATGAAATGTAAATTTTACAGAGTCTATGTTGAGTGTAAAACACATATTAGTTTCAGCTTGTAATGATTTAAAGACTTATGCATGGGTATTTAAGTATTTGCTCAACTATTTCTTCTCTCTCTCCCCCTCTTTCTCTTTTCTCTCTCCCCCTGTCTCCCCTTTCACTCTTTCTCTCTCTCTCTGTCGAGCTACACATGTCGTTCCTGAGCTGCCAGT
>JAOVVB010208867.1:0-24597 GCA_028570985.1 Heterobranchus longifilis
TGTCCTTTTTATAATGATGTTTGGATTATGTGTGTGTGTATGTATGTATGTGTATGTAAGTATATATATATATATTTCTCTCTCTCTTCTGAGAGAAGACTATTGCAGTCTAGTGCACATAGTAACTAGAATGTTGTTGTTGTATTTTGTCTTATTTTTGTTTCTGTTGTCTTGTGGTGTATTATGAAAAAAAACAGAATAAAAATATTTAAAAAAAATAAAATAAAATAAAATAAAAAAACATTATCTCCACATGAAAATCCTTAAAAGGCATCTACTCCTTCTACCTCATTAAAAATTCCATAAATGTTTCTATGGACACAAGATGCCTCCTGTTCATTTCGATTTACATTGTAAGTAAAGGGACTGTCAGTGAATGAATGAACCAATGAACGAATTAATGAAACCTCCAAACTATAGCTGTGTATTTTAGGTCTGAATATAAGCACAATGTTTGTTGGTGAATCCATTGCAACAAACGTTTCAGAAAGTAGTATGTTGCTTGCAATCCTGATAGAAAATGCAACTGTGGATAATTATTAACAGCATCACATTTACTTCTCTATCTAATAAACAAGATGATATGATTGTGTTCATTGTTTTGTGTTGATTTGTGAAATAGTTGAATGGCTAATTATGTTTCCTTTAAAAAAAAAAAAGATCAAAGAAACAACACAGTAAATCAATCAATGAGATATCAGTCATTCTGACCAACAGTAATTTAACAAGCTTCTTCCGGTCTGAAATGGGTCAAAGTAACTCTGGATGAAACAAAAGTCACAATGGAAAAATGTTGAATGAAAGAAACTCTTATGTGCGCATACTAATGTGATACTTATCTTACCTGGACAGGAAATTTATTGCCACACACATCAGTATACTCTTTGCTACAGCTGTTATGTTCTAATATCTGTCCAATTACAATAACAATGTGCATGTTATTCTAGTCCAATATGTGCAATTGTTTGTGTGGGATGCAATTGTTGGATCACGAAATGGCCCACTTTTCTCATACTTGTGATGTGTCAGAGCTTTCCCCATGACCCAAATGGTAATACCTTTGGTCTACATAATGCCCTACAAACTCAAATCTGGGTCACTTACCATCTAAGTTTCATCAGTATATAATGATCAGTGTCATACTGAGTCTGAACTAAATTATTGTTAAGTGTCTGATAAGATCACAACTACCACTCAGTTGGAGACTTGACCAAAGAAAATGTTTCAATTAGCCTCACGTCTAAATGTGAAGTCTCACTAAAACTATACTCTTAATTAGGTATTCACTGGCAGCGTCACGGCGGTGGTCTCTGCTGTGGTGGCTAATGAGAATTCGTCCCTGTGGTGTTTACCAGGTGTGGATAGTAATGTGTGTGTGAAGCAGAGAGGATTAACTGCTCGATCTGTCTTTTGAGGACAACATATAGCTGTGGAAATATATAGGTCAGGGAGGTTTAGAAGATCGAGAGATAAAATTGAATGACTTAAAAGAAAAGGCAGTAAAATTTCAACAACAACAAGTATCCGCCAAATATACAAGTACACGCCAACTATTATGTAGTTTTGTGTTTTTAAAAGACAATTGATACTTTACAGATGAACTACATCATAAGCACAGTATGTAATCTGTGATGCTGTTCATCATAGGTGTCCCTCTATTTGCAGGCAGGTGATAAGCAACTCAATTAACCCTATGCACATGAACATTACCAAACTTATCAGTGGTGAGCCTATATTGCGAAATCATTCAAGGTGCCAGGCTAATGAGGCTTACGACTGGCACGAAGACGATGGAGACCTGATATCCTGACATCACATGAATATAGGTCAATGAAGGCTGAGACAAAGATGGACCATGAGGGTAGGTTTGTATTTGCAGAGCCACAGTATTATTTGTATTATGCAGATACTCACTGCAAAGAGAGAATGCATCTGGCAGTATATCGGCTGTTGCTCAGAAATACGGAAGCAGGAAGCACTCGTGATGCTTACCTGTCTAGGGTTTCCATTTTATCACGAAGGGATACCCAGAAAGGAATACATGACCTGAATACAACTTCACTCATCTATACAATTGACACACAATATGACTCATTGGTGTCCATTAGACCACATTGTGCACACTAATGTTTACACTGGTTGCCATGTTTCACTCTACATGTACACCACGTGTCTTGGCACACTGACCTAGGAGGTTGAATTTACGTATAGATACTTAAGGTTGCTAAGTAGTGACATGTGGCATTATTCCCGGCCATTGCAGGTCAGGTTTGTTTGTTCTGTGTATTAATAGATAGTCTGTGGCCTATTTCGAGGGAAATATACGCTATCAGGGGTTTCATTCAAAAGAGAATCCATTTGTGGAACAGACTTACCTAAATAGCAGGATAACCTCCTAAAGGGGGGTTCCCTGAAAAATAATTTAATATTAGGTCTCTCCAGCATATATTTCATGACACAATGGACACTGATATATATATGTATATGTATATATATATATATATATTTGCTCAAATGTATGCATGCATATACAAACTTGGGACCATTCATATATTCAATACAATTTGTTGACATTAAGTTCAAGTTTTAGTTTATTCTCATGTACATTAAAAAGTAGGCTACAATTGTACATTCAAATAAAATGAATCTGCCTCTCTCAGGCCTTAAAATTATATATAAATAAGAAATAAATAAAAGACAACAACAATTTGTTGACATTCTGCCATGTTCAGCACTAGTGTACAGTATGTCATTCCCCAAGTGTTTGTTATGAGCACCTAACTGTGCTCACGAAACATTTTTGAAGCAGTGCTATTATGCCATTCAAAGTTTAGTTTTTATGTTTTTTATGGGGTGACGTCATCATATGGTGCGTGACGTCAACGATCTGCGCCGCAAACTGCAGGGAGAGTGATGGCGGTGTCTCAACCAAGGCAAGAGAAGGAGAGCGATGATTGCTCTTTGCTGCCGTTAGTTCATGATATTATCAAATGGTAAGATTACCGGCAGGTTCCTGTGTGTTACATGTTTATTCACGGCTCTGTAGAAACATCTTTACTTGTCGTAAACAGTCGTTTTGGTGGAATTGCTAAGCTTGTTGACGTGTTAGCTAAAGCTAACGTTAGCTATTAGCTAACTGGAGAACGTAGCCTAAATGTCCAAAAAATATCATGCCAGCATGGCAATAATATTTTCCCGTATTCACCTCACTCTCTTTAAGCATGGACAAGGACAGCCAGGATGTCCACCAAGAACTGGCCAAGCTGAAGGCAAAGATCCAGGAGGCTCGGGAGCAGATCTCTAACATGCCCGGGGTAGACAGCAGTCCGCTGGAGCAGCAGCAGCAGCTGGCTACGCTGCGGGAGCAGGTCCGCACCAAGAACCAACTGCTGCAGAAATACAAAAGTCTGTGCATGTTTGACGTGCCAAAGGCATCATGAAACGGAAAACTGCATTGAGTGGAGGACGCTCACAGACAGTCGAGGTGCAGGAAGAACGTTTTGTTCCTTCCCCATGAATGTTGGATTCAAGGATGGACGTTTAAATGGACAAGGACTTATTTTTCCATCGCATTGCGAGATGTGTTTGAACGTCACACAACGTCCCCTTTTTATCCTTATTTCTTACGTTGCGAGAATGCGAATCTGGTTATGTAGTATTTGCATTCATTTTGTTTTTTGTGTATCATTTTCTTATCTTGTGATATCTTGCAATATTTTGTAATAAAATTAGTTGATTGAGAACTATAGACTTAAAGCATTTTCTTTGTTTTTCCAATTAGCATGTGTTAATTATAATAGTACACATTAATTTAATCATCTTTAAATAAGAAATTATTTCAAGATTATTTTTTGGGCCATTTTGCCTTTATGATAGGGCAGCAAAAGGTCGTACATAAGCATCTTTTTGAGACACTTGTTGCCTTTTGATTTGAAGAGGGGATTTGGGGATAGTCAGAATTCAATGATTCAATGCTGGATTATATGTATCCACATTTAATAGCTGGTGGCACCGACTGACATGCAGTTAAATTTGAGTGAAAGTGCTTGAAACTGTGTGGGAGCGTGTTTAAGTTCCCTAATGGATCCTCAGGTAAGTATGTTGCAGTTTTAACATCGTTTATCTGCTTGTATGAAATGACGGGATGAGTTATTGGGCAACATATGATATATGTTAACAAACGGTGGCTATTTTCCAGTAGAGGGAAACTGCTGCATGACGTGTGATGCGCAGAACAGTGTACATTTGTGATGTGCAGTGTTTCATGTGACTTCAATGTGTTTTGCTTGAAAGGAAAGAGAAGAGTAAGACAGACTGTGAAAGTAACAAGTGGTTTTATTTTCTCTTTTATCCAAAAGTTGACGTAGACATAATAAATAGACATTCAGATTTGTTCAAATGCAACAAACATTCAAGTTCCACCAAGTTTAAGAAATGTAAACATTTTTTTCTGACGTGCCTTTCTCGGCAAGCGAATGTAGAGGCAGATTTTACAGCATTTTCAGAGAATCATTACACGGGGATGCCCCGTATGTCTCTTCACAGTTTGGATCACTGTCACTGTCTGAAGTCTACAGTATTTGGGCTCATGTGCCCTGTATGCAGAACGGCTCCGCTTCAGCTCTGGAAAGTCTCTGACAGAAAGTCTCTTGCACACACGCACACATACATACAAAGACCGTGTCAGCATATGATGCAGCCTTTCTCTTTGGACTGACTGCCTCCTATCGCTTTCTCCTTTATGTACATCAAGTCACTGTGCACGCTGGGTCTCCGCGCAAACGGCGCAACAATCCCATACGCGTTCCCATCTTTGCACTTCTTGTTTCTGAAGGACTTTCTGTGAAGAACCTCGCAGTACTGCACGGAAACTTTGCAGTGCCGATCGGGGCTCATTTCGTTGGGCAGCTTGGCCATGGTAAAGAGAGTCTGAAACATTTGGTCCACGTTGGTGTTCTTCTTTGCTGAGATTTCAAAGTAAGCGCAGTGCTCATCTCCACCAACCAGCTGTTCGATCTCCTCCTCCTGCACCTCGCGGTAAAAGTCTCTGTCACACTTGTTGCCGCAGATGACCAGCGGGACGTCCACGTTCTCCTTGGTTTTGTTTCGCAGACAGGACTTGGTCTCGTAAATCTGGCGCTTCAGGCGCTGCACCTCCTGGAAGGAGTCTCTGTTGTCCAGGCTGAATACCAGGATGAACACATCTCCTGGAAAACACAAGGGAAGACAGGTTTAATGCCAAATAATACTATGTTTAATAGCAGACAATGAACTCTGCAAACAGCAGCATGCTAAATGGGCATGACGTTTTAAAGCTCAACTCACCAGTAAGAATTGAAAGCCTCCTCATTGCAGGGAAGGGATGATTTCCAGATGTGTCCAAAATGTCCAGCTGGTAAACGTCTCCCCTGATGCTGTAGAGTTTCCTATGAAAGTCCTCAATAGTGGGTGTGTACTGGTCCTCAACTCTCCCGTTCAGAAACCGAGAGATGATGGCTGTCTTCCCAACTTTAGTGGAGCCCAGAATCACCATCCTGTGGCAATTCTTGGCCGGGATGTCGAACTCATTGTCGGGTGGTGACATTTTCTTAATCATGCTTGCATCAGTCGATGGTGCTGTTGCAATAGATGGTTTTTTTAAGTCCTGTTCAGTGATGTGAGAGGTCTAACCTCGCTGTCTCTCTGAAGCCGGAGGAGAGCAGGCTGGGGATTTATGGGGGAAGTTCGCCGCGCCTCCCAAATGCGTCATGTGTCACGCTCCAGCTTGGGGAGCTGGAGCAACACCCGATATTATAATGTTACTATGGCTGGTTTTGTGCGTCAGCCCTGTCCGCCCCTCATCCACAGAAAAAGGGAAAGATAGCTTGTTTTCAAATAGAATGCTTAACTGTTAAAACATTTCACCATTTCAGTGCGTAATTATCACAAATGAACACCCGTATATTAATTGTTATATGAATTGATAATGTCATTTGACTTTTTTTTTTATATTAAAATGACAGGCACATTATGCACACAGTTCCTTTTACTATGTGCATTAAATTAAACCACATATTTTTAATCCAAAAACATGCATGCACTATCTCAAATTAACCTCTTTTTCTTTGGGTTTATTTGGTTCCTATGAGAAAGTACAGATGCCTTAAGCAACAGTCAATTTGCATGCGAGTATCGGCTTCATCTGTTTTCTCAATCATCAGTAATTAGACTCTCTCTCTCAGGAGAAAGCAGCTGGAAATCAACAAGTGTGCGCGCAGGGGGCGCAGCGGCACAAGCACGGCTCGTTGAAGGGGAAAAGTGTGTTTTGCTCTTATAATCCTCATGCTGCAGTATATGTTTTCCCACAATCATGAGTTTATGTGTCAGCCTATTAAGATGCGGTATAACCTCAACTGAAGCTTGATGTTCTTATATGTATCATCTTGTAGTAGTCTCACTATGTAGCCTATATTGTTGTCATGTTTTTAAGTACGTTTAATTCCTCGTATCTATTTTATTTGTTATTCGTTTCTAATCTATTTTACTGGTTTTATTATTATTATTTATATATATACTTTCTATTCCTCATGTCTCATTAGTCTGAATTTAACACTTTGAAATACCCTAACCTGTATGAAAGGTGCTATGCAAATAATTATATATGCAAATAATGATATATTAAATAAGGTTATGTTACTCTGACCATTATACTGTATTTTACAGTCCTCCTCGGTGCAGCTGAATGTCTTATAGAATGCAATATGCAAGTAAATTCAATTTTACTTAATTTAATGTGAAAAGTTTAATTGGGATTAAAATCTATTTTAGGGTGATTGCCAAAAGGGCAGCACAAAGCATAATATGAATAAACAGGCATGGTTTTCCAAATCTAAACAATACATTTAGAAGCAGTGACAGTGCTACTGTCCAGATCTTACATGTGATAAATATTTTTAGGGTTCAAGAAGATATTGGATTTATCCACCTTCTAAAAATAAAAGCTTGTCTTCTCTGCCATAGACAAAATTTCAGATCATCATGAATGCAAGCAACAATGTACAAACGTCATAATGAACAGCTGGGTGTGACTGGTGCCTGGAAACCATCCAATCCAATTTATATTGACTTTCTCATATGTGTTAATCAGAGTAGCCCACAGATGATCTAAAGATAGAACCCGCTGTTTGTGACTCAAACTCTGCTCATCCACTTTGCCACCTTAACCACTTCTCACCTTTTACTTCTCACCTGCAGATCAGTGCAGAGAGAAAATTACTTCTAAAAGAGAAACTGTGTGTGTGTGATCCACGTGTTTCAGCATCTACAATATGTAGTGTAACCAACTCTTCTTAATGTATTATTTAAGTAACTTTTGTCATCTGATAGCTACACAAATTTCATATTACTCCCTACATTTGCTGTTGTTTTATCATGCCAGAGCTTTGTTTTATACTTTAACAAAAAATAGTTAAAACACAAGATATAACACAGATAATATCCACCAGATGTAATTTTAAAGGACAGATAAAGAAGCCAAACCACACAATTACTGGACATTTTGGAAAGGCTATTAATGATCATAAGTCATAACAGATGATTCTCAGGATTTTTTCCCATTTAATTTAAGCTGTCCTGTGCTATATGACCATTAGTAGGATAGGATAGCTCTTTATTGTGTCAAGACTCCCTGAGTTTACAAACTCGTGTTATCGTTGGATTAAGTTGAGGCAAGCAGCAAGGTTCAGAAGGTTTCCATTTACATCATTAATTGCTCCCTCTTTTCTTCCTCTAACCATGCTTGAAAAAAAAAAACCTATTATAAAGTCCAAAACAGGTTTAAGAAAAACATATAGTCACAAGTCTTGGTTGATTTCATATGAAACCTAAAACTTGCCAACACCGATGACCTTTTTTTTTTAGTGTTCTGTAGGGCATTGAGGTTGGGGATGAAATCGGATAGGTATACTTAAGCCTGGTTGTTCAAGGCTTGAGTAACCAGGGTGGAGTTAACCAGTGCGACACCCTTCACTATTGGTCAGTAATTAAGCCAGTGTGTTCCCAGTGATGCGTATAACAGGACACGTGCATACGGGCTGGTTCAGCAAGGTACTAATACTGCCTGCACAAAAACATGATGATGGGAATATCATGTCTCCCATAGGGAAACACATTCTTAAATATCTCTGTGCATTTTAGATAGTTGTTGTCAAGTTTTATTTAATTAATCACTATACCAGTGGGAGAAAAAATAGCAAATTAAGTTTTTTTTCTTTATGCACTGATGTGCAAAACAGATTTAAGCAACTCTGTGTCTAGCATTTTCCCAGAGAGCTTATGCAATAAGTATTTAGAAATAGCCAAAAATCTGCTTTACATAAAAAAAAAATATATGGCTGATTCAAACGCAGGCTTTTTTTTTTTTTTACCTTGGTAACAGCTGGCATAGAACAGGTCATGGCAAGAGCTTAGCCGGCAGAGTTTCTTTATTTATTTATTTATTCGTTTGGTCAGAGAAACATCAACATGGCACTGTGAACTCTCTTAAACTCAGTGGCACATACACAGACCTGAGAACCAGCTCAGGGTCAGTCCTAGAAAACACAAAAATACAGTACAGTATAATGTGTCTTTTGGGCACAATCTCTTTGTTTGTGTGCGTCCTGGCTCGTGTCGTTAGTCTTGAGCCGGTGTTTGTGTCCCAGCCTGTTTGCAGCCTGTTCTGTCTGACCTCGACACATGCACTGTCCTGGCAACATGGCCCTCAAGCAGAGTAAGCACACCAGCTGCAGCCCACATGAGGCCACGGCCAATCATACACATTAGACTCGTGTCCTTCTCGGCCGTGTTTGCCTTCATCAATTAGCAAAGAGGGCAGAAAAGACTGGGAGGACACAGTGCTTCACAGCTGATGTAAAAACAAAATGGTGTTATTTTTTGATCTGGTGAAGTGATTGAACCAGTTTTCAGTGTAGACATACAAAGGCCATGTTTTATTGTGAAGGAACCAATCCTCTAAAAATAGAACCACAGATTGTCTCTTTATTTTTGTTTGTGAAAACTCAGTTGTGACAGAGATGTTTTAGAATGTTTTGTAGCAATTCATTAAACATTATGTGGCTGAAACACGCTGACTGATTCACAAACTGATTTCTATTTTTAATGGTATATGGCTACAAAGTAGTTGACGCACATCCCAATATTCCAGGTGCGTTGACAAAAAACAAATATAGACTTCACCTGATTCAGCACAGGTGTCCCAGAACAAGCCCAGAATTACATCACTTACGGGTGCCTTTTTCTTGATACCATTTTTCAAAATATGGGTTTGTGCTCCCTGAGGACTTTCTAGATACATGCAATGTACAGTATGTGTTCTCCCTTGGTATCAACACTAAATTGTGGCAAAGTCCATTTGTTTTGTTCCTCATTCTGTTCACGATCTCTAACAGGTAAAAAAACAACAACAGGTGTTTATGTAATTTGCTTGCAACTAATTAAATACAAAAATGCAATAAAGTCAACTTTAGACTATTATGCAATAACGAGGTGTCTGTGTGCTGGCTGTGTTTATTATTGGAACAACCAAGAAAAGGACATTTTAAGAAGTTTTATATTTTTTTTAAAGTTATATTTTCTCTCTCTGCAGAATCTACTCATTAGTTTAATTTAGCAAGATACAATCTGTCCATATGGGAGATAAAACTTGATTAATTCAGTCCTCTTGGTGCACGAGAGGCGATCTGATCTTGTAGCCTGAGGGAAGGAGGGGTCGTTCTGTGTTTACATGGCGTGAGACTTGGTGCAGTTGCGTGTCAGGCCGGGACACAGAGCAGAGAGGCTGTTGAATGAAGCATGAGCCTGTGGTTTCCAATACAAAGGCTTCAGGTTTCAGAGCCAATCAGAGCTCTGCCCTGAGTTCAGTTATAGTTTGCCGACCACCTGTATGTTTTGATAAACCAACGATCTGTCAACTGTGTTATCCGTGACATGCAACCGCATGTCTGACTCCCTGCATGACGTACAACATGTGAAGCAAAACACCACTCTGTGTGATTTAAGGCAGCCATGCACTAGCAGGGTGACACTTTTTTAGTGTTTTATGTTCCTGACCTTCGTGTTGGGCACATTTTCATCTCACTTTGAGGGAAACAGAACCAGAAAATTATGTAATATAAAATGTTTGATCCATCAATGTAATTTTAGCATTTTGAGAGATGATGGCAGTGGAATTCTTGTGAAGACAGAAAAGATTGTTAGAACTCTCAGCAGTGTATTTTCAGATTTCCAGTCTCTTTGTACGAGTTATCAGAAACGATTTGGCATTGGTTGATAACCTCACATGCACCGAACAGACGGTGGTTCAGAGGGTTCTCCTTATCTGACCTGTCTGACCTGCCATTCTTCTGAACAGGTGGTTATTTTGCTAATGGACAGCAGTCAACGCGCTGACAAACACATCGGATTATGTGTGGACCCGGAGACCTGAACTCACCTCACAGAGTTGGAGGGATGTCAATCAGATCAATATGCATGAAACAAACAGAAGGACAAGCTAATCCTGAACACTATATCAACTATCCAAGCGCAGAGAAAAGTGACATTTAGCTACATCTGCAAGTCAACCTTAGAGGAAAAATTCGACATTTTGGGAAATATAAAATACTCATGTCTGTCCGCTAACTACAGCCAGCAGCCGTCAAAGTTATCTTAGCAAAAAGACTGGATATCTGCCTATCAGCACTTCTAAAGCTCAGTAATATCTGTATGTATCTGTATGTTTGTTTAAACCACACGGTAAGAAAGTGTAAAAAGAACAAACCGCTGCTACTGGCAGTATAGCTTCATATTTACCATACACAAATTAGAGTGTTATCAATCTTCACATCTAACTACAAAATGTCAGACTTTTCTTTTAAAGCTGCTCTAATCAATGTTTTTATATTAACAATGGATCCAATAATTGTGTGTAATGTGGGGTCGCTTTAACAAACCCACAGAGAATTATCACCTGACTCCTCAGATCTATAGAGCTTTACTATAGTATGTTAGCATGGAGCATTTAGTAGCCAGATAGAGTTATTGGAGACCAAGTCAGAGATAGTTTCGTGAATTCAAACAAAACTGGCGTCTAGACAACAGAACTAGCCACCTAGCCCAAACTTAACAAAACTGAAAGTGAAACCTAATGAAACTGCGATCGGCCATTTAATGGGCTGATAACAGCCTTCTGCTAGTGGGTGGAGCAGGCCCCTTCTAACCCGTGTCTATGAGGCTGATAACAACCTGATAACGGCCAATAAATGGGCTGATACCATTTGAAATGGGTGGTTTGTTATGTTTAGGATACAAAACTAGGTGGTTGCTTTTGGAAACACATTGTGGTTTAGGTTAAAATAAGGAAGATTAAATTCTGTAAATTACGTAATCAACATAAATAACACAAATCAACGGTTAAGGTAACATAACTTGTTTGTCCTGACCCCTTGTCAAAAAAAAAACCTGGTTTTGTTTGTCTCAAACAGTGGTCTGCTGCTGGCAGTTGTCTATTCACACCACCTCACTGTCCTGCACCTCCTGATGATATGTGGTCACTTTAGAAATGTTGATATGATACATATGAAACATACAAATGTAACATATCGGTGGTTTGCAGAAACGAACAATGCCAATAATTTTATTCTGGCAACTGGGCTGGTTTTGGGGGTGCCAGAGAACAAATTCAGGTATAGAGTGCTTACGTAGGCTAGGCCTATTACCCAAGAGAATATGTTAATGAAACTTAATTTTTAAAAAAAAATGTTGTAAATTCAATAATATCTGTAACTTTCATTGATTTAGTTTTTATTCTCCTGTCAAATCAAAACGTTGCAGAAAGATAAAAAATAAATCCTCAAATCATATATGTGGTGAAAAAGAATAAAAGGACAACATAAAAATTCTCTTAATGTAATTCTCTTAAAATGTTTTTAAAATGTCCTTTAATGTTTTGTGTAAAACACTTTGAATTGCCTTGTTGCTGAAATGTGCGATATAAATAAACTTGCCTTGCCTTAATTACCAATTTTGTGTTTGTTCACTATGTGTAGGCTATAATCTCTATGAACAGATTCTATATGAATGTAGAATCTGTAGGCAACAGGACAAGATTTGGGTAGTGGAAGCGCTCTGATTTCCGTTGAGCGGGCGTTTGTTGCATCCAGGTAAACAGTCCGTGTGGAGAGCAAAAGAGGCGGAACGCATTGGCCAAAATACAATCTCGAAACCCATCGTCTGACAACGATTGAGCGTTTTATTATAATTTTGGAGTTATTTATCCGCATTCATATGCAGATATCTGTCTGCAGAGACGTGGTCTGTGAACTCCATTCTCTTGTCTCCAGTTGCTAATCGGACTGTAAACATTGACCGGTGTACGGAAGAGGAAGTCTTGGCCCAGATATCTGCTGGCTACAACGGAAAGCCCAAAATATCGGCCGTTGCCCCCAGAGGCGAAACTATCGTCGATAGCCGATGGGTTCCGAGATTGCTATGTGTCCAGCCCAACCTTTAAAATGTTTACATAAAGAATGTTATGTTGCTTAAAGAAAATGTCCACCCAGGTTCATTATTCTGTGATCGGTGTTTCTGCCCAGATCAGGCCTCAACTTCTACCCACCTGTATCTGCGGAAGTGATGTGATAAAACATGTTAAAAAAACGATCACATGCAGTAAGACCACTTAAGTAACACAGGTTAAATGTTGTTTTAAGGTCGATATCCAGCTTGTTATTCAGAGCTCTATGTCATATATGTAACATAAGATCATTTGTTTCCTTGTTGTGAGTCTGTGCACAAAGGAGCTCAGTGAACAGCACCTCTGGAAAATTGGCTGTATAGTGCTTTACTGTTTCCATGAGGCATTCTGCACACTTGTATCAGAGGTAATGGTCAGTTCCAGACCTGTGGTACTTCACCGTGCAGTGTAGTTGGTAAATGTGACTACCACTGAGTGATCTTATAAATGCTTAACCTTAGACGTCAGTAAGCTGCTGCCCTTTGCAGCACTGTTTACGTAACTCTAATAGCTTCATGTAGAGACAAAAAGGAGAGGGAGCGGAGAAGAAAGGAAAGAAAGAAAGGGAGCAAGTCTTTGGCGAGGATTGATATATTTAATTCCACCACACACGTGCATACACGCACGCACGCTCACTCGCACGCACACGTGCATGCACACACACGCACGCACGCACGCATGCACACACACACCCACACACACACACTTTTCAAATCAAATATTAATAAGTTGAACCACCCTCCAGGCAGTTATGTAAACATTTGAAATCTCCCTCACCTACCCTTCCCACCCCCCAACAAATATTACATAAACCCCACCTGGTACCAGAGCTGGTGTATGAAATATTTAACTTGGGCTGTGTCTAAAATTCTATTAAACTAGGACTCAGGACGCAAGTATTCTCAGATTGATGCCGTTTGTTTCAAGAAATATTTGAATTAATTTACATTTCAGCAAAGTCTAAGTGTGAATCTCAAGTGCTGACTGCAATGACACTTAATTTTCACCCCAAATGGTCTCCCTCTAACTGCATAAGCTGATAGCAGTCTCCAACGGTTGTGCGTCAGGGCTGCATCACAGTTTAATGCACACCTTGTCGTGATTAATCCCACTATGAGCTCAAGAGACTTTTTTTTTAAAGTCATGAAGAGTGATCGTTTTTAGATTGATCCCAATACAAGTTTTATTATTCATTATTATTATCATGATTATGATTATGATTATGATTATTATTATTATAGAACTTTTTAAAAGGTCCCACATTGTAAAAAGTGACTTTTCCATGTATTTTTTCAGAAACTGCACCTTTAAATGAGCCGTCAGGACTTCCGTGAAGTTGTGATGTCACAACTATAGTATATATATATGTAGAAAGTGCCGCTAGAGTCATTCCCCGGCTGCAATGACGGTGACCAGCAGACTGGGCTTTTTTTGGAGGGGGGCTTAAAGAGAAAATGCTAAAATGGAGCATTTCAGACAGAAAGTGAATACAGGTATATTCAGACAGAGAGTATGAGAAAAATAAGGTGTTTTTTGAAAATTAAAGCATTTAAAGATGTTCTAGTAGAAGCCCAAAATATATGTGAACCTGAAAATGAGCATAATATGGGACCTTTAAATTTGAAATTGAATGAGATGAGATCTCTCCAGCTGCTGCAACTCAAATCAGCAAAGCAGGATTTCATAACACAAGATGAGCCACAATATGCAGATACAGGTGGCCTGTGCTGCACATTTCCTCTGTTTTTGTTTACATCTATGCTGTGTAACCAGCGCCCGTTCTCACTCAGTGTGATGCCAATCCAACCAACTGCTGGGAGGGTTAGCGCTCAGTGGCCAGCACGGACATTCCTACTGTTCGACTAATAGGGCATATATGCACGTTATTTTCGAATAATTACACAGACAGCATGCACAGGCATGCTTACTGCACGGTACAGTGGGCTTCAAGTGTGTGTGTACGTGTCTCTTTGTGATGATCTGCTTTGACTCTTTTGGATTTTAAACAGATATGTAAACAGGAAGCTATCAGATAGATCAGAAACACATGCACACACACCACATCATCATCGGCGATCACTCAAAGTCGAGTATGATTGTCCTCTTGTTGGTGGGTCTGGTCATTTGTGGATCAAGTTCTGTTGCAATGGGGGCATGTGTGGGTGGTTATCTTCTCTAACTCTGTTGTGCCTGCTCCACGCACCACGCACGCACGCACCAAAAAGTGATTTAAAATGACATTTATTTTCTAACAAACGTCTGACCATTTAGACTGAAACATCCATCTTTAGTAGACCTTTCTTACTTCACATTATGCTGCTTGAACTGCTAACTGCATCAACCTTCAAAGGGTTCAAAAGGTCAGATAGGAGGATAAGACAGGACAAGAGAAAGTGGAGAGCTGCATCTTAAAGCCACAGTGTTAGAGTTCTGATAAAAACAGCACCATGACCTTTATCAAATATTAGGAAAAAACCCTTGACCGGTGTTTTAATCCATTACGATTGACTTATTTTGGTCAATTGGCCAATCAAACTATAAAAATACTGCATTGTGAAAGCTACTGAATATTAGCTTGATTTCTTGAGCCTCTTCAGGAGGTTTTGAGTGGGCTAATACAAAGCTGATGGGTGCACAGTCTCAGGTCATTTTACTTTCATGCAACTGCATGCCCCACTGCGTATGTGATTACTATATTCATCCTGCAAGGTTGATGACGAGACTTTCTAATGATGAAAGATCTATACCAAAATCATGGAACATATATGAACTAATAAATAGTAAATTCATCAGATCACTCAGTGCTGGTACCAGAGTATTCTTTTGGAATGGAATATGGATCACAGGTATTGTGCACAAGACTACCTTAGAGCCAGAAAACCATTTTATTCAACACACAGGTGCATAATGTCCAAATAAATTATTGTTAAACCTTTTCAATACCTTCAAGCCTTTTCGTATTTCATGCGTAGCCAGACTTATCTCCACCCAGTGCTGCTGGGGGAAAGTCTGGATTGAATGTGCTTTCATTCCTGGATAGTGAAAAAAAAAACCCTGGTCTGTTTGTATTTCCTTAAACCAATTACAATCATCAGCGACGGTGCCACGCCCCTGATACAGCGACGGTGCCTCTGCAAAATAGTGTCAGAAGGGAACCCGTTTCGGTGGAACGCCTCCACGAAAATTATATAAACATGTTTTTTGTAAATCTTTACAATCATTCAGAGCATGATCCAAATCTTCAAAACTAGTCATTTTCAGCAGGTAGGTTGATAACTTAGTGGTTGTTGTTTGTTTCCCGTAGTGAAGGAACGCTGAGATCGGGAACACGGATACAGACTTCCTGTGCGACTGTTTGGTAAACCCACCAGACTATATTTCATGTAACTTGAAAGCAGCACGTCAGTGCGCTGTGTGTTAAGAGTCGAATCCAAAACATGATTCTCTTTAAGAGTAAAAGTTGTGGTATTACACTTCCTACTAACCTAATTTAACACAGGAATCAAAAAGTTAAGTAAATAATTTTATGTTGGAGAGACAATTGTGACTGATATGACAAAAGACACAAAATATATTGAATTTGAATACAGGGATCTGCTGGAAAATCAAGGTTAGAGTAATAAACCTTTATTTTTTTAAATAAATCATTTAGCAGAAGCACATTTTCACTATAAAGACTCTCAGTGGCTGCTGATGGTAGGTGCTAGCCAGCTAATTAGTCCACAGCGAGAAACGCTTGTCTCCTGCTGTTCACAGCTGGACTCTTCACCTTTGTACCTCGCTTTGTACCACCGGCAGTGAAGGCAGTATGGCTTCCTTATCCGATTTGGTCTTTTCCCCATCCAGCCACTGGGTTCCTGCCAAATGTCATTCAATAAATAATTTCATGTGCATTCATTTTGTGTCCCAATGCTTGCAATGCTTCAGCTAACTAGGTTAAACTTCAGTTGTTACCAGCCGCAACGGCGACGCTGGTATTGTTTTCACCTTGTGAGTGTTTGTCTTGTCTGTCTGCGGCCAGATTTTGTCGCCGCAATAGCGTCACAACCGTGCAAGATACAGTTACGAAACTTTACAGGTGTGTCGTTGAGATCAAAATGAAAGAGTCTGAAGATGGGTGTGGTCTGAGCACCGGAAGTCAGGGGTAGGAATTACAAGGAAGGGTGCTCTCTGCCTTAGTTTTCTTGTTTTTTTTCTCTGTGTGATCTAAAATGTCAAGATGATAATTTTTTTTTCAAACTAGAGACCATCTTGCGGTCACATTGTGCGTGCATTCCTACCCTGCTTCGGTCAAGAACAGCAGACTGCAATTATATATTGCCTAAAGCCCTGGATGCCAACCACTACTACTGCTCTTGATTACTACCTGGCCTCAATTGTGCTGCATAAATTAGATTGTGGTAATGTCAATGTTCAGAAATGTTATGACGCACATGCAGACACAGGAATAAGAATGTTTTCTATGTCACTGAGAAAGGGACGGTGAGGTGACATACTGTACTGGAACAAAAAGGGCAAGCCTGCTCCCGCAGTATTAACAATCTGGAGAACAAGGACGTGGAACGGTCTTCTATTTATAGTAAGGAGCTGATGACTAAACATAAGAACAGCTGTGCAGAAAGATGGTGAACGGCCAGATGAGTAATTGCAGACACCTGAGGGTGGGAGGAGACAGCATTTATTTTGGATTATTAACCAGTTTAAATTAAATAATGAAGGTCTATATGATATGATATGATATGATATAAACTTGCTTGTGGGTGCAGTCAAAGTACAGGTGTTATAATATTAACAATAACTCCATTATATGTGACAGTGAGCCATCAAGCAGGACCTTGAAACTGAAGCAGCTAAATAGAATCAATATCTGGCAGCAGATGAGACTTGTAGACCACAACATGGTTACAGCACTAAAAGGTTATTAGAGCGATGTTTTGGAATTCATTTTTGAAATGTTCAATTGACCTTGTCCTCTGAATTTGTTCTTCCAAATTAAAATTATTCTTATGTTCTATTCACTGTAAAGTCTCCCCATGCTTGCATGCCTGATTTCAAAATGTGAAGTGAATAAATTAACCTTTCACACGGCGGCCATGTTGCTCTGATGTCACGCTCAGGGTGAGAACAGGGTGCGAATCTCCCGTAAACTATACAGACAGTCAGCGATGGTGAAGTGGTCCAAACATTTGATTTATGTACTCCATCTAAGTATTAAAACTATCAAAACCTGGACAGATAAGTCTGTCATGACCCCCCCCCCCAAAAAAAAATCTAAAGAACTGGATTTCCATTGGCTTCCGCCGTACTCCTAGCTTCTGCTCCGTCGCTAGCGTCTCTCCCCCTGCCTGTCAAGGTATTGGGTAATACAGGTAGACGGACATACCTTGTAACCAATAAGAGCCAGAATAAGCAGCTACGCTGTGAAGAACTGTTAGTGAGCAAGGATGAAGGTTGGTTGCCGGCATTTCGTGTACTGCTCAACAACGACATTATTATGGAGCTAATAAACTACTCGTTCTGAGTAAACTGTATCCGGTGCGCCAGCGCGCGAATGTCACCACAGACACCAGACACCACAACTCCGGTATACTGAGAAATACTGAGAGCTTTCCCTGGCGGCGATAGGCTTAATCAGCCTTGTGTGAACTTGTTTGGCAAGGGCTTGATTGTAACAGACAAAGTCCCGCACTCAAGCTTTAAAGCTTGTAGACGTGAAGAATGAAAACTCGACATCAAACACACAGGGCTGACTCAAGTGTTCTCATATGCCCACAGTCTCATTTCAAAATAGAAAATAGAAAGACAAGCTGTTCATGGGTGGACAGACATAATGGGAACGGACTATATATTGTGGAGGTTACATCTATGATTCGATAGCATTATCCAGGGGTTGACTGAGTACAAAGGACATTTTCAGAAACCGCTCACAGAGTAAAAATTACAAAGCCGACTGTTTCCAGGAAAAGTCTGTCTGGGTGAGTTCAGGTAAAACAATCTTAATGGTTGTGATTGCACATAAACGTATGCTGCAATTATAAAACATAACTTTCAACCATTTTCCTGCAGATACAGGTGCACTTTTTACTGGTTAAATAAATGACTGCAATTTGAGGATTTCATTCGGCACGTTATGTTTGTGAATGAAAAAGTTCATTTAAAAGCTGCTTGTTTCACCTACTGGTATTTTGCCCCAAATACCAGTAGGTTAGACTAATAAGATGTTGAAGGCATTAGCTAAGTGATAAGAAGACAAGGTCACCTCACGCCTGTCTGACTCTCTGCCCTTCTGGCACCTACTTCACTCAGTGTGCTGATAAATGGAAGGACGACTCAATGTACCACCAGTGCACACATCAAGGCATGTTTGGGGAGAAAGAGGGAGGGACTGCAGTGAGAGTGGATTCGTGAAAAGCTTAGTCAAAATCATCCAAAAGTCCACGTGGAAATGACCAAAATAGAATTTCCCCTCATGTTCCCGTTGCTAAATGTGGCTGGCGATAATGTCTGTCGGACATGTGACAAGATGAGGAAACACAAGGCCATGCTCTGCAATCTGTGTGTGACCATCTAACCGGAACAGTTGGGCTCCGAACAGTCATTACCAACAGCAGGAGCACAGAGAGAGCTGACTAAATGACAGACTGTGTCAATACTGGCTGCCTGTTAGCCTAGCCACTGCATGAAGCTAATTATCTATAATTGTTCCTAGCAGCTCTGTGTGCATTAGTCCACCATGATCCCAGGGATGAACTTTATGGAAGAACTCATGTTCTGTAAGGTGAGAATGGACGCAGATGTGAGCAGGTGGTGCAAACATATACAGCCGATGTACATATGCACATACATATGGATCTGAACGAACTCATACACACATGCAAATATTGAACCTCTATGCACTCTCTTACCTGCAGCTCTCACCTGAACCCATGAGCCATCTCAGTTCACTCTGCGTCATGGCAGCTTTTGTGTTCAGACTATCCCTCATATCTTAATTTGGCCAGCCATGTTTATGGAGCATGATAGTGATCAACATCCCAGATGAACAACCCTGTGCACCCAGTGTTTCTTTGACCTCGGAGAACCTGGCTACTTACTAAGTACAAAGTGTACTGGTGTCCATCTCACTACACGGTGTATTACCTGGGAATACCTCGCTGTTACTGCGAAGAGGATTCAATTGCTTAGAAAAATAAAAATGAAGATTTAAACCAGGGTTTCTTAACCACAGTTTCCAAAGTTCTGATGACCGCAGTAAATTGTAAACACTGTAAGGATAGGAATGTAACAACAACTTTAAAATGCAGCAAGAACACAGCAAAAAAGCAATTACTGGAGTAGAACCAGAACTTATTTTGTGTGCACTGAATCTGAGACTAAAATTAATAGTAGAGTTTGATTCTTTTAATTCATCGTCAATCAGACATAACAGACAAAGCGGAGAGTAGTCACGATTTTCTCTTCATTTCACATACATTGTGGCCACTTACAGACTTACCTTGGAGGCTGTATGCGCCATTTAAATAAATAAAAAAAAGTATGTTATCTTCCCAATTAGAAATAGATGAGGTATTCAATAACTTTAAAGTGGCCACTTATTTCACTTAGCAGATTTCCTGAAGTCAGTATCGGGGTAGTTTGGCTTACAGTGCTGGGATAAAGCCTGATCTCACACACCGGATGTCAGGCCCCCCTTCCACTATCTATCTAATTATTATTTATTTTAAGACTTTTATTGACACAACATTTTTTTGCACAAAACAATACACACTCACAATATATGTTTTCATCCACTTTTACCACAAGCTATAACGAAACTTAACAGCCAGCACATAACGGTGTAGTGTTGTAGGCGAAATTGAAACAAAGGTGCTGATTGGCTGATACCTGCCACCCAGCTGGAAATCGAAAATCAATTGAAAGGTACCTGACTAATTTGCATTTCAAATTAGTTTGGCGATGCCAGGCTAATGTTTTCATGAAGTCCAGTAAGTGGACCGGGGCTTAGCGTCATAGACAATTGTGATTGGTTTAAAGAAATACTAACAAACCAGAGGGTTTTTCCCCCATCCCAGAATTAAAACTCTGTGCGGACCATACTCCTGGGCTGACACAGCACTGAGGAGATAGGTCTGGCAATGCTAATATAGACTAATATCATGGCGTCTGTGGCTCAGGAGGTAGAGCGGGTCGTCCTAAGGTTGGCAGTTCGATCCACAGCTCCTCCGGTCAAAGTGTCCTTGAGCAAGACATTGAACCCAAAGTTGCCCCCATTGGGCAGGCCAGCGGCTTGCATGGCAGCTCCGCCACAGTCGGTGTATAAATGTGTGTGTGAATGGGTTAATGAGAGGCAAATTGTAAATGCATTTTGGGCGCAAAAGGTCAAAAATAACAGTGTCACAATCATGATGCTGAACTTTCAGTAGCACTGTAAATAACTACACAGCAGAAAGTGACCACTGTCAGCCACTATCATTTTACATCTTTCCACCATCTCAGTTATGAAATAGAAGTAATATAGGCCACATAATCAGAACACTTTTTCTTGTGTTGCTAATTACCACTAAGGTGACCTACTTCTTGACAAGACTATCACTTACGAAACACTTGCGTCAATCTGTTGCTTTGCTGAACACCTATACGCAATGCTCTGTCAAAGTAATTGTTTGAATATAATATTGGAGAGAAACAAGTTATTTTTCAGTTTAGAAAAACTAGAACTAGAACATTTTCATGTCCTACTTTTTTAAATTGGGTCATTCTTACATAGAAAAAACATTTTTTGAGCAAAAGTTTTTCTCACCATATGTTGCGTGAAATTACACAACGTTCAGCCTTTGTCTCAAGCACTGGATAGAGACAGCGACAGGCAGCCAGGTGATGTAAGACAGATGGTGAATTTTGAATAATGCAGCGTTGAGTGTGGCCACCTTGTTGACACTTTTACTGTGCATGTGTGGTCACAAGGTTGATTTTATGCTTAAGAGCATTGAGTATGTAAAACATAAAAGGACAGCAGTCTAAATGTATATGGCACATAGAATTGGCCTCCCACAGTCACTCTAGACCTTGCTCACAAATGTAATGGTTTAATGTCCGTCCACTTACAATGTGCCAGATGTTACAATCGAAATGGAGAAGAGGTGTCAGGAGCTACATTCAGCATTTTTGTGTTACAGTGGCAACAGTTGGTTTGTGTTGCTTAGTAACACTGGGAAAAGCACATTTGTGGATTAGATGCAGCAATGTAGAGAGTGACAGATAGAAGTAGTGTGTTTGATGTTACACTTAAATGTGATTAGGGTGGCTATGTTGTAATGGTTCATCAAAACTAGCTGTGTCTCGCCTCCATCCGCTTTCATTTTTCATGGATTTTCTTGGAGACTTTGAAGATCAAAGAAGAGCCGAGTCTGTGACATTTTGTTCATCTGTTATTTAGTGACACGGGGAGAAGAAGATTACATAACTATTTGACAAGAACAGCCCCTAATGCTATATTATACTACAAAGTTAAATAGCACTCCCAGCAATGATGATGAAACCATTTTTATTTGTATCTTTCTTGGTCTGTGCATGTGTTACACGCTTGTACTCAAGCAAAATGTACCAACTCGCACTGTGCCGTTTTACTGTATGTGTCATGGGTCATCTTGCACTTCCTAAACCAAAAACAAATCAAGTCAACAACTCAGTTAGTGGAATTTATTACCTTCAAACATTAAACTGATCAGAAGCAAAAACACTGAAACTATAGGGACTTTAGATTAGGAATAATGGAATATGTTGTTTTGTTGTTTTTGTGTGATAACTTCTGTAAGTGAATTATTTAAGTGACTGATATCCTGATGTAACTTCGTAATTTGAGGATGGACTGACGGAGTCAGCCGATGTGTGTTGTCTGTTGTTATATCTGTGTGCTGTCAGTGTTTGTATGATTTTATGTGGACCCCAGGAAGACTAGCAACCGCTGTTGCTGAAGTTAATGGGGATCTGAAAAAGAATAAAGAATGAAAAATGTGTCCTTGGTAGCTTAGCTGTCACAGTTATAACAGTTTGTTGCTCTGGCCCTGAGTGGAAACTATATCAAGGGACTGTCTGTACGCTGCTGAGCAGGGACAGACTGGAAAAAAAAAATGCAAATCACTTGGAACTGGCTTTTTTCTCTTCCTTTTTTATATAACATTATTTTGGGGCTTTTTACCTTTATTTGAAAGTACAGCTGAGAATTGACGGAGCGAGAGAGAGAGGGGACAACGTGTGGCAAAGCGCCGTAGGTCGGAGTCGAACCTGGACCTGTCAGATCTGTCTTTGTATAAGGGGAGCATGACTCCAAGTTCTACAGTACACAACCTGTGCTACCTATTAGAAGGATAATTAATCAGTTGCAGTTTAGACCTACAGATGTATGTTGATGTTGCCACCGATAGGCAAAGAAAAGTCCTCAACATTATACAACAAACTTTGTCCATGTCTTCTAGAAGGACACAGCACACTGCTACATTTAAAGGATGTAATTAGTAACCACCAGCTGTGCCAATCAACTCACCTGGCACTGCTCTATGAGCCATCTACACCTCTCTCCCCTGCAGCTGAATGCCAACCATGCCCGGCCACCTCCGCACAGATGTTTTGGGGCACTTCCTGAAATGACAGATGCTGTCGTTCTTCTTGAGGTGTCTGTGTGCCTACTCTTGAGGTCTTAGATTTTGCACACACCAAATGTTGCTAAAACTTAAAGACCTATATGATGAATCTTTTGTTTAACATGGTTTACTTTATTTAAAAAAGAAAAGAAAAACTCTGCAAAGAGGATGGAAGCACATCTATACAATCTCCCTCATTCACAAATTCTGGATCTGGCCTCAAGCCCCGCCCACCACCGCTGCTAGTCACTTGTGGCTGGGTCATTCCATAGAACAGGGGTGGGCAATTATTTTCCATGAGGGGGGGTGCATATGAGAAATTGATCAGCCTGCCATGGGCCGGATACAAATGTTACTCACTGTGAGGAGTGAAGTCTCCGATGAGCGTGAACGAGGGCATCACAGTCAGGTGTAGTCTCGGATGTTGTGATGCTCAGTCGGCTACAACTGAAAGGTGGATCATCTGTAAAAGAGGGTCCAAAATGTGAAGTTTTACAGTATGGAATGCATACCGGATACAGGTTGCAATGAGTAGCAGCAACATAGAAGAAGACATCTGGCATCAAGTGAATACACTTACAGTTTAACATAAAATATAACTTTTGTTATCATTATCAATAAACACAGCAGTGACACATTTCAGAATAAAAGCCCAATAACAGTTCAATGGTAAGCAAAATGATATTGACTGTTTTTCTTATATTTTAAGTGCAGTTTTAGTATGGTGCTCATGATGGCCTTGGGAGCCACACAGAACCTTTCAGCAGTAATACATGTAATTTTCTTTGTATTATTTCCATCTGAATTTTGTTTGACTATCTGATTTTTAAAGTGATACACACTGTGCACATGCACCCACATTCATTCATATTCATGGTATTCATGTACAAAGCAGAACAATTAGTCATCTACCTACTGCCTGTATTGGATGTATGTGACAAATTTAACATGTTAAATGTTATTTTTTTATGTATGTACATGATGTACCATACCAATTAACAGCCTGTGTTTATAATGAGCTATAATTATGCACTATACATGCAATGAGATCTTGTTTTAATCATCGCAATGGCATGCATTGTCACAAACTGTGTTTTTAGCACATCTGCAAATCACGTGAGCATTCAAATCATCATTTTTGTAATAATTTGGATATGATGATGATATTCTTGGACTATTTGTGAAAAAATTATAAAAAGTGTGAAGTTTGATTATGACATCTTAATCTGTACGAAAGCTTGATATTTTAAGACACAGATAATCATTTATCTTCTGTTTAAAAAAAAAAAAAACACTCACACATTGAGAAACTAAATCAAAAAGTATTATTTTTTGATTTTTTTTTCACTCCTCGTCTTATTATTCAGTAGGTTATTTATGGCGTGTAATGCTCTCACCGGATGAAACAGGTTGAAGCAGACAGTG
>JAOVVB010208907.1:0-10749 GCA_028570985.1 Heterobranchus longifilis
ACCTGCGGCTCGCAGACTAAGTATACCAGAAACTAGATCGTGAGCCGACCGTGGAGCTCCATGCTGCTATGGTCTGGTCAGATCAATTGGCTCTGTGCATATAACTGTAGTCCGCTGACTTCTTAACGTCATATTTATATATTTATATAGAGTCTATGGTTAACATGGGTGCTAAAGGGAAGCGGGCAGCACCGAGGGGTGCCTCCTGTCTGAACTCGGCGGCTGCCAAAATGGGCCGTCCAGCAAAAGCTCGACCGAAGGCACAGCCATCCGTGGTGTGTTTGTGGTGTAATTGGTCAGTTTATTAACCAGTGGAAAGAAATTTCCTCAATGCGGCGTCCCTAATTGGAAAGCATTTCTTTCCCCGTCAGTGGACTGTCGCAGTTTTTATTATAAAAAAACCCCAACTAATCAAATAGTGAAATTAAATACTGTAATCAAATATTTGCTTTTTTTTCTCCACAGGAACGCAAGCTAATTCCTTATCTGAAGTGTCTTCATCAGACTACTGGGACACTGGTAATAGAAGAGGATTTGAATGTTCTCTTTTGATGATGAAGGAACAGTTACTTCATTGTCAAATTAGAAAAAATGAGCACAGTGAGACCCCTCTGTATCTCTCGCGCGCGCTCTCAAAGATGAACACTGGATAAAACAACACAAAGTACAATGACTCCAATGAAAGTGAAGGACAGCCAATTCTCACTAAGTCCAACAACAGAGATCCCACTGCCAAAGTCCCTGCTATGCTTTAACAAAACTGTTCGTACTTTAACACCTCTATAAACCATTTTCATACGCTGATGCTGAAACTGTCTTACACACAAAGAGCCTAATAAACGGTCAGTTTAACAGCGGCCTGCGTCACATTTCTGTAGAGGCCACTGATTGTGCCAATGAGGGCTGAAATCTAATACAGAGCCACAGCCACTTGACATCTCCATCACTCCTGCACACACATCTGACACGACAGAGTGTGTCAGTGTCTCCTGGTTTCTCCTGGCTGTATTGTTTCCACCCATCCAGCCCTATCAGATCTCTAGAGCAAAATAAACAAGGGCACAGAGGAGGAAAGAGCTCTTGGTGATGGAGTGTGGCCAAAAAGTTTACGTGCTCCGCTCCTCTCCTCTCCTCCTCCTCCTCCTCCTCCCCTCCTCCTCCTCCCCTCCCTCCAGATAAAATCAATGACAAGTGCCCAGGCAGCAGGATGAAACAGCAGCACTAGGTAACTGTACTGAGGGTGCAATGCACACAGAGTGTAAATGAGTGTGCTGCAGCAGTACCTTCACTTTAGCACTCCAACACCTGCTGAGAGTATGCACGTGGCTTTTTTTCTCTTCCAAGCCGATACTGCATGACATACTAAGAGAAAGCGACAAAGAGACAGAGGACACTGCAGCTTTGCATGCTACAGCACCCGTTAAACCACTGCAGGTTTTCTTAATTCACAAAAACAAATCTCTCTGCACAGAAGCGGCACGCCTCTGCTTCACAATCAACACACATTCGGGCTGCACACTATATTGTTGTTGTTTTTTTGTCGTCATTGTGTACGATAAACACATGGCGAAAGACTTCTATGCTGCAGGGACTTTGGGATTTTTTGAGTTTATTGAAAGAGAGTATCAGTATTGGTGCAATCAAAGAATGTTGGAAATACTTTCCTTTCTTTTTTTAATGTTTTAAATCAACAAGCAATTTGTTGTATTTTAGCAGTTTTCTGAATGCAGCAGAAAGGCAGAACTGAGTACTTTAATATTGGTTTATCTCAAGAAATATTGTTATCGCGATATTTTCCTCAGCCTTAACACACACATATTTATATATTTCAGCCACTGACTGGATGGGAAAGAAGGGTAGTGGTTAACCTGCAGGGTGAGGACAGAGAGCAAGAGAGAGTAAGAGAGGGACAAAGAGCTGTAGTGGGTGTAGTAGTGTAAGATTTGAAAGGTTATGTAATGAACTGCAGCTATGGAGGTAGAGAAGAGGGGGAGATAAAAGCAAAATACAATAGAGGTACTGTGCTGGTAAATACTCTGCGATGCTGGCTATTCCTGTTCGGTCTCCTGAGTGCACATGTAGTCCTAAAATTACATCTGAGACACAGAAAGTTAGAGAAACAAGTGGTTTCATGTTTGAAGTGATGTAAACCTTAAACCCCACAAGGACATCATCAGTCCTGTTCTCACTCACTTGCACACACACACACACACACACTAAGCAAAACACACAAGCAGGTAGGACTAGAGGTCGACCGATTAATCAGCTATCGGCTGCTCCGAACTAACTACTACTTAACAGTAGTACATCACATTCATACACTGGGGGTGTACTGGTGTAGACTCGTGTAAACTGGGGGTGTACATGGCAGATACCATGCAAGGGGGAGATAAACATTCACACAATTTGGAGTTCAGTATCTTGCCCAAGGACACTTCGACCTGTAGACCGCAGGGGCCGGGGATCGAACCACCGACTTATAGGTTAGTGGATGACCAATCTACCTACTGGGCTACAGCTGCCCTCGTACCTCACAGAGCAGCAACAGTCAGCATCTGCTCCTTAATGAAAAATGGATCAGCCCTTCAATAAGTCAGCCAAAACACACCAAAACACTACTACACTGAACAACTCCCATCATCACAGATTCAACAAGCAGAGCAGACACAAGCTAAGTTTAACATCTCTGTCCATCAATCTTGCTTCCTCTCTCTCAGACACAAACACGAGACGTCGTTGCACTACTCACTTGCATGCGAGACCGCTGGCTAGCTTCACCACAGCTGTATTGATGGAGAAGATCCAGTCCAGGAGCCACATGACCCAGAGGACACTTGGCTACAGCTATGTTACACGGGGTCTATGCTGAACTACACTTGGCGAGCGGAGCGTAGCATAGGTCTGGGACCAGGTGTGCTCTCCTCTCCCCTGGCTCCGACTGAACAGTGGCTGCTGCGTCCTCTCAGCACAGCAGCCACAACAGCAGAGCGACGGACACGAGAGAGCGGGGAGGGAAGGAGCGCAATGGGTGCAAGGGGGAGAGAGAGAGAGAGAGAGAAAGAGAGAGAGAGGGGGGCTGATTTATGCTTGGATGCTCGCCACTTGCTTGATGGTTATTGACAGAAATTATGTATTTTTAACTGGAAACTCTTGCACGCACAGCATCACTGCCAAGAGGGGCAATGATATTGCGTAACGTGAAAGAGACAGGTGCATGCTGGTATCCTAAAAACAACAGAGAACTTAGTTTGGCTTAGAGATGCACCGATTAATTGGCCGCCGGTCAAAAACAGCAGATTTTCAGCTGATTGGCCGAGATTAGTCTCATATATACAATTTTTTTTTTCTCTCACTGTAGTCTCGTGTAGCCAGATCTCCACAATGCTGTGTCAGCGCTGGAGGAAGGTCTGGATTTAGTGCATTTTCACTCTTGGATAGGGAAAAAAACTAAATGCAAATAAATGCAAACATTTTTCCCTATACCTGGGTGAAAACGCACTGGAGCCAGACCTTACTCCAGCGTCGACACAGCGCTGTGGAGATAGGTCTGCCTCCGCGAGACTGATCTCACTAGGACACTTGAATAGAATGGAGCCATCGTTAATGCCTGTGCTTTTTCTGCTATTACAAGTCAAAATGTCTGCTGTGAAAATGGTCGATTAAAGTACTTTAAAACCCTTAGCTCCCCATTTCACCAGAAACGGCACTCCTTTTCTGAGTCACAACACACAGACATAATGCATTCATTCATAATTGATACTTTAGATACTGTGTTTTCTGCTTTCCAAGGATACCATTATCTCCAATGTGCATTGGGCATAAACATTCATAAATACACTTAAAAATCAAAGAAAAAAGACGCTCCTTGCCTGTGAATCAACTGTTTTTTTAAATTTTTTCTTCAGTATCAAAATAATCCAGTGATAGTTGTCTGTACATAAATAATAAAATAATTGAGGTCAACATCAGAATTTGCAGGTCATCAATCAAATTTGTGCAGGTAGAACAACCAGGTGACTTCAGGACACAGACCACAGTGGGTTTATGTTTTGGCTAATTTGAATCAATCTGGTACTTGGTCTTTTTGCTTGCTTTTAGTTTTTGGCAGTGTTGTTGTCATACATGGGAATTAATGATGTTTAGCAATATATCCATATCAAAAAAATAAAAATAAACACAATTTCTAACTGAACAGGTACATTTGACACTTGCCTTATAAATGTCAATAACTGTTCATTCTTCATATTTCTTCATTCAAAAATGTTATTTACAAGAGTAGCGTATTGTTTCATCACAGACAATGAGTGCTCCAAAAATTTAGCGAGCACTTTTGATGTGTAACCAAAAGATGTTTATTCGAATTGCCTAATTAGAGTTTGCGCCTTGCTGACCTAAATGGATGTTTTTACATTATATTCCCTACCGTTCTTAAATGCAACCCAACCTTTGCCTTGCTCAAACAAGATGTGGTGCAAGACACATTGTTGGAGTTTTGTAGGGCACAGCAACAGGTGATAACTTGTAAATGAATTATGGGCTAGTACATTTGTTATCTACGCATTATGTTGCTGTTATAGCTGTAGTATTTTGGCAGATGTATAGCATTTGACATCTTGCAGACATCACTAAATCAACTCTGCCTTAATTATACACAATTATATTATTTCATCACAATTTATCAGCATCAACATGCTTTCAAATATGATTAAATTATTTTCTTACCGTCCATAATAAACTACTTGAATACTTCAATATCACATTCCTTTCTGTAACGTTACTTCTTTATACTCTTTTAAATCACAATGTAAAGGGGTTGCAAATCACAAACTTGCAGATACACTGTGATGCTGTATTCAACAAAGGCCTTAACAACACACACTAACAACTGCGTGGTGTTAAGTGGGACAACTCCATATCACCAGGGTTGGAAATTAACTTTTTTGTCCACCTGCCACTGTGGCTGATGGATTCCAAACTCTACCAGCCACTCAATAGATTACCATTGTTTATTTGGCTGGTAAATGAAGCAAATCTAAGCAGCCACTTGCATATTTTACCAGCATTTGGCTGGTGGCTGGGGCTAATTTCCAACCCATCACATTATTTCATTTTGGCAAATGATGAAAAGTTGCCAAGTTTAACGTTACAGCCAAGTGAGAAAATGTTGCTGTCATTTCTCATGAGCGAACATCCTGCTTTGTGTTTCTGGACCAGAGAGAGTTAACTGTGATATGAAAACAAGCAGGTTTTTCAACTTACTTTTTGCCAGGTTTCCTGGGCCTTGTCCTCTTCTTCCTTGCTTGCATTGCGAGTACTAAAAGTAGAGGAAAAACGGTTGGGTAAAAAACAAATACTTAACTCCATACCTCGCTGTTTTTTCTAAACACAACATTGTGTTGGTTTTCAAAGCTATTATGGCTATTTCGTGATTTTAGAGAAAGAGTACCCGGCGTGTTTCGAGTTGCAGGTGTAAAAAAACAAACCTCGTAGTTACATTAGCAACTATGAGTAGGTAGCCGGTTACATTAGCTGGAGTAAACGCCTCTGAAAAGCTAACGTTAACCGGCCTCAAGTTAGCTGCTAACAGCAACTTGGTGCTTTTCACTGCGAATATCACACAGGGTTTGTCCATTACCATGCCGAGCCCTGATAAGTTACATTTGTTAATAGTTTTGGGGACACTGTGGCTTATTCTTTACTCTAATCTGCATAAAAGTGTTGGCGCATACTGGTCACAGACCAGATGCTAACGTTAGTCTGGTAGCTAGAGCTAGCATACTGTTAACACACATACACACACAGCAGAGCGCATGGTCCACTTTTACTTTTCATCAACTGTCACGCGGCTTGTTACAGTTGTTAAAATCATTATGAGAATTAATTTGCCCCATAAATGTCTTGAAGAAACGCGTGTGTGTTTCGAGTACTCGGTGTAAAAAGCATTTTTTGGAGTAAGTTATAACAACGTTACCTTTTCTTTCCATGCTGCTAACCAGTCAGGACATAAGATGCGTTCACGAACTGTTGGAAATGTCGAAACTCTAAAGTGCGCGAAAAGGAACGACAGAGTGGAGCTGTAGGGGGCGGAGTGTGTATAACTTAACAGTGTGATTCATATGGTATCTTTTTTGCAAATACATCAAAACATTTACCACGTTAATATAGACAGTTTTCTCATACCTTTTATTTTGTAACGCCAGGAAAGACGTGAGGCATTCACTTCCTAAAAAGGGGTCCGAGATTGGCATATTTACCTATCAAGGGCCCCATGGCAAAAAAAAGGGACCCTTTACTGACCCCCCTTCCACCATCTGTGCAGCATGTATGCAGTGTCGCCTTCAAGTACCAAGTAAATCCAGTGCAAGTACTCTTGTGGAATGATAATGTGTTTGTTTGTTGTACTTTGATTAAAAACAACTGTATTGGAAATATGCACAAGTGTGAGCACAGCAATATAAACTAAAATAGTGAAGATATTAACACTAGGCTACATTTTGACACAGGGCCACAAATTAGTTGATATTGTATTTTAGTGATGCAAATTCCCAAACAAACTTGCAATTAATCAAATTAAGCTTTGCTTGTTAATCCACCCTTGGGGATTGTAGTTATTTACAATCGTAGCTGTTACAGGAATTAACCATTTCTCTATTATTTGCATTGCAAGTTTATTAAGTAGCCTACTAGTTAAATCTGGTATGTTACATTTTCCATTTACCTTCCTAGCTATCTATGAAGGTAAATGGAAAATGTTACCATTACTTACCATGACTTTTTTAAAATTTGTATTCCTAACTTGAAAAAACAAAAACAATTTTGTTTATTTTGCTGGCAAAAATGGGCTTCCATAATTAAGACTCACATCATATTAGAGGAGGGACCTATGAGGGCCCTGAATGCACCAGAGAAAAGGATCAAATCAGCCATCAACCTGTGAGAAGCATTATGTCTCCATGGAGCCTAATTTCCCAGAACACATGCCTCAATTTATATTTCATGTAAAACTGGTGAAACATAATGAGGGCACACATTAATTTCTTATCAGTATTTTAAATTAATGTATTTACCCTTTCACAGGCTGGAAAAACATTCAACTGAGGTCTACCTGACAACTAGTTACCTTGATTCAATTATTGTTGTATTAAATTGAGGACTGGGATTCTGACTGTGTGCATGCATGCAAGTATTCAATTCAATTTTATTTATAGCATCATATAAAAAAGTTATCTCAGGACACCTTTCATATAGAGCAGGACTAGAACAGGCTAAAATATTTTCAAAGTCCCAACATCACCCATGTCTGTGTGTCTAATTTTATTATTTTCACTTATTTAGATTAATAAACTTTATTTCTGTTTGCTTTACCTTCTTTCCCTACAGGTTTGGTCATCCTACACGCTGGCAGAGGTTTTGCTCTACTTGCGCTGTGCTGCCACCCAGTGGTGACATACTGACATATAAAACTTACCACAACATACTTAGTGCACCGTTCCAGGTTTGAAAAATAGTAGCCTTTATTTTCTAATGGTGGTATTTACAGGTGACGTGGCGTGCTGTCTTGGTACATGTGATAAAGCACATAGTAAAAAGATATGAACACATCTCAGGCAAAGAAAGCATAACCAATAAAACTTAAATTAACTACTGACATTTGGATATGGAAAAAGATAAATATCCTATCTAATGTATGCAGCCGTTTTTTAAAACTACAAAGAATGAGGCTTCAGCATTGCCCTTCAGCATCCAGTGAGTAAACGTACACTCTTTCCCCACAAACATGTGCCCTGCTAAATTATTCAAATGACAAATATAGTTCTAGCATTACTCAAAAAAAAAACAAAAAAAACAATCAATATTACAAGAATCACAGAATAACATTAAATCTTGATTTAACACACAAAGAATAAAATAATACATTAGAAAAAAAAGCCCTACATGAAAACAAGCTGTTGCAAATGAGATTGTGAAGACACTGATGTGTGGTTGACATTAGCCAGAGAAACTGTGGATATAGCTTGTATATAATCTGACTCCTAAAATAGTTTACATAGAAAAAAAATGTGTCAATAAATGTTTGTAATACACTTCAGAACTGGGAGTCTACTGTTTAGTGGTTTGTATGTCAATACAAAACATTGACCTAGTTGTAATACACATTTTGCTTTGATGTTTTTTATTGAATTTATTTTTAAAAATATGATATTTTGGAGGGCAGTACCTCAGGGAACACAATAAGATAAATACATGTTCAACAATTGCTTTAAACTAAAGAGAAAGTGATCTAAAGTGGTAACACTTTACAATAAGGTACACAACATTTTGTAGTTACCAGGAAACAAATTGGGAACTAACTGCTGCTGAACATTAGTTAATGAGGAACACAGGATCAAATTGTATAGAGTTGCTAATGATTAGTTAATACTTGTGAAATGAGTGAGGAGCAAATCAAGAACTTGATCACTGATTAATCATTAATAAGTACTTCCCTAATAATTCATAATGGAGGATTATATAATAGATAACAATGAGCTACTAGAGCAGTGATTCTCAAAGTGAGGTCCTTGAGGGAATCCCAGAGGGTTTGTTTTCACTATAACTCCATCCTTAACTAACATAATGACAGAATGTATGACTATTTGGGTCTTGGGTTTCATACACTTTCTGGAATAAAACATCTAAAAGAAAAAATCCTATCAAATGGGGGTCCGTGGTCTAAGTTTTGACGTGCAAAATTTTGAGAACCACTGATCTAGAGAACAGCACAAGGGACATAAAAAGGCAGAAAAAGTATCATAAGATAATGAAGTAATGAGGGCCTACTTTGTAACTATTTAGTATTATGTATCACTTTACTTGGTGGGACACTCAAAAATAGTAACTAATGTTTAAGTAACTAGTAAGTCATGAGTTGTTTGTAGTTTTGTGCCGCTCAGCAGCTGGTTGAGAGTTAACGAGGAACGACTCATGAAGAAAGTGGTCAGTATGATCGATTTACATAAGTAATCATTACTTAATGATTCATTAATATCCCACTCTGTTCTCTAGTAACTCATCTACAACACAGTCCTCCAGTAGGAATTATGAGGGAAGTACTTAATAATTATCAACTATCAAGCCGTTCATTCCTCACTCGTTTCCCAATTAACAACTAATCATTAGCTACTCTGTAACAGGGTTCCACATTTTCCATTTCGAAATTTAGAAATACTTTTCCAGACTCAAATTTCCAGACTTCATATTTGGGATTGTCAAGCCTACCATTACTCGTATTATTTTCAACATATTAAATACGTTGAGATCTTTTGTAAATAAGAACCTAAAATGAGTTGAAAAAAGTAAAATAATTGAATTTTCACGGCATCTGTGCAGCCAGCCTTGTTTATTCACTGTTTCCATGGAAACGACTGAACGCAGCGTGTGTACCTGATTGTAAAGTGCGACCACTGAAACAAATCCCAACATGAGCGGAGTTTATCAAACGGATTAAAACTTTATGGTCGTCCGCACCATCTTAATAATGTTGTTGGCTCTGATACACAAGCTGTAACTGCAGTCGCCGCGGCTTAACTGACGCGTGAGATTATTGACGATACGTTTGGTTTCTGGTACAGTAAGCTTTCCATAAATAATAAAAAGAACCTTAAATTCTGACAAATAATATTCTCTTTTACATCGATATACAAACAACATAACAAAAGATCATAAATACAGGGCAGACTGGTGCCCCTGACATTCAATAAACATTAATAGTACTGTGTTTTATAAATGCAATATGATTAAAGTACATTGTCAGTTGGTGTTGTGGTGGGAAACATCACATTTCAATAAACTAAAAAGCCAAATCTGGCTTTTGTCATGCTAAAAATGTAGGTTGTGATAATGGGGACTGTAACATTCTTCAGAAAACAACAGAACAGAAGTGCTAAAAGAAGAATTGATATGATGGAGAAAAGAGTAGAAACTAAACACATGTTAAGCAGGTGCATACATAAGCCAAGTCTCCATACTCTCCAAACTCAGATTTTGATTAAAAAAAGGGGACACTTCAAATCCAACAATAAGAAATATGAAGCCTTGAATTTGCCACGTATGGGGTAAATATTCCACATTATAGCCTATCCTCTACATACTTGTATTAAATGACATACGGTATCTTTTTATATTTAATTTTAGGCTAAACTCTAGTAATAAAATCCATACTGTCGAAGGGCTCGGCTGAGGTGTGACTCAGCAATTATGACTATTACACATGAAATACGGTAACTGGTTTGACGGAAGTACTTCTGTACAAATACTGCTTGTCATATTTACACAGTTCTATGCGATGATAGAAATAACATTTAATTTTTAATGTGTGGAGAAAAGATAAACTTTAGACAGTTTGAAACATTTTTTTACCTATAATATTAATTACTGCTATGTGGCACTTTTTTTTAATAAAATACGTATTAGGAGTTCAATTTCTCCAAGATACTGACATGTAGTTTCTACTTTTCTGAATCAAAGAGGGGATCAATATAAACAATAAATGTCTGAGGTAAAAACTCACTAAAAATATAAAGGAGAATTTAAAGTCCGTCTCGGCGCCTCAGGATGCACAGTAACAAAAACAGCAAAGTGGGGGACAGAAAAAAACAGGATGTCAAGTTTTATCCCTGATAAAACAACGTCCCCCGGAGATGAATGACGGCAGGCACTTGAATGTCATGGTCGTGTGTGTGTGTGTGTGTGTGTGTGTGTGTGTGTGTG
>JAOVVB010208918.1:0-10749 GCA_028570985.1 Heterobranchus longifilis
CAGGAGGCAATATGTGTGTGTGTGTGTGTGTGTGTGTGTGTGTAAAATGGGTGAAAGCAAAGCCAATTATAAAGCTATTTGTCCTTTGTCCTCTACCTATTGGTAGAAAAGTGCAATGCAGACTAAGTGGAGTCCATTTACACAGTATGGAACAGCAATTTATGCTGCACTTTCATCAAAATGTTTCATCTAATTGTGTGATTGCTGTAATCACAATGTCTGCATAGTTTCAGCCACATAATCCATTGTTATATGAAAATGTTCAGCTCTTTATGTGACATGGTGCCATTACATTTCTTGATTCTACCTTTTATACTTTTTAAAATATTAAGCTTTTTTCAAAAACATTTTTACAATAAAAGTCTATGGAGATAATCTTCAAATCTTCTTAAACGTACTCCACTTTTAAATGCTACTGCTTCCACAGACTTTCACCTGCAGACTTCATTTGGACAAGAACTATTAGGCTATTATTCAGATTTTCTCTTTCTCTTACAATTTTTGAATTATCATAGTTTACATTTTATGCCTTTGTCAGACCTTCCCTGATTTTAGAAACCCACAGAGAATTATTGGCAAACTTTGCAGTCCCCCTTTACTGACTATTTTAGACTTTTTTTAGCTCCTTGTTTTCCTTGCGGCCCACAAACACTGCTGTCATCAACCTCATTTCCATTTGAAGCATGAAAAAAAGGCTGTGGTTATCTGTACACTACCTGCTTTAGCAGTTAGCTGGTGAACATGTGGAGCCTTTAACAGCTAAAGGGCTTAATATTTTTGCACAAGTCATTGAAGGCCAAAACAGTGCTAAAAGAAAAGAGAATATTATGCCCATTTCATGCATGCACTACAACCCTGAAATTATAGATGACATATTATTACCCGGAGGACCTGTATGTGAGAATGCAAATATATATATATATATATATATATATGCAACGCTTTACATGAAAAATACATACACAGAAAACATTACCACACAGGGATTCACGGTGAAGTTCTGGACCCATAGATGCAGATACTGATGTTTTTTTGCTGTTGTTTATTTTGTTTTTGTTATTTATTCCCCTTTTGTGCCAGGGAGACAAAGAAATATTCTTTATAAAAAAAAAATAAAGTCATTCAGCATTTCTTTGAATGAGCACAAATTAAATTATACAAATGTAATTTAAATGCTTCAAAAGCCTTTTTAAGCCTTTTCATGAGCCTTTCTTTTAACACTGGCCACTGCTATCTGTGAATCAACAAGATGGCTGATACCGATGTTCAGCCGACAACTCGGTGCATCCCTAACCACACAGTCTGAACAGAGTCATTCAATAACAAAAATATGCAAAGAAAATTAAATTACACTGCAGGTTTTACAGAGTGTGGTCAGTGAGGAGCCTCCAGTATATTATATATTAGGGTGGCTGTGGCTCAGTAGGTAGAGCGGTCGTCCACTAACTGGAAGGTCGGTGGTTCGATGTCTACATGTCAAAGTATCTTTGGGCAAGTTACTGAACCCCAAATTGCTCCTGAAGGCATCATAGCCATGTGTGATATTCCCTGATGAGCACTTGCATGGTAACCTCTGCCATTTAGGTGTGAAAGACATTGAGTTGTCACAAAGACTAGAAAAGTGCTACATACAGTCAATTTACCATATCAGAGTGATAATATTCCATCCAGTATTTAATAAAAGGCCATACTGTCAAACTGACCTCAGTGTGGATTTCCCCACACACTGTAGCACCCTTTGCATCACCATATTCGTCACATATTCTGTTCTCACACACATCTCACATTTCCTTGAAAGCAATCAACACTTGAACTCCTGCTCCAGGTCTACCTCCCCTTCATGGTGAAAGGATCTGCTGTGTCGCTGATCAAACCTGTCTACTAAAAAAATATGTTCCTATACAACTAAACTGCATTCTCAATTACTTGTCGAGAGAAACGTTTTTCCTTCCAGATTACGGTCGCTGTTTTAAACACCTCTTTAACATACTACTACTTCTTAAGGTTTAGGCAACATAACTACTTGGGTAGGTTTAGGAAAAGATGGTGGTTTAGGTTAAAACCACAGACTGAATAAAATAATGGACGTAGCAGCACTGATGTCACCTGTTGGTTTGTGGACTGCTGTTCTGAAGCCATGAATTTGGAATTTGACCGTCACCATCTTAGTCTTTTGGAGCCAGAAGTGACCATATTTGGACAAGAGGTCAGGGCTGGGGAGGCTGACACGGCTAAACCAGTGTCATCGTTTTTGTTGTTCTAATGGCACTGCACTAAGCTAAACGCTAGAGAGGGAAAGTTGCCGATTTTCAACCAGCTGATGCCGGAGTCAGGGAGCCTCCGGGTGCTGGTGCCATTTATCTGCATACGAACGCTGAACAAGACATTTTTAGGCGACCAAATGGTCACAATTGTGAAAGGGTCAACTTTCTAAGATGAAAACATGGACCCCAAAACAAGTTCACGTCTATTTTAATATACACAAGGGCCATGGATACACATTGCTAAGTCTCTATTCTGATTGACAAGTCTCCCTGTTGCCAAGGCCCAAAGCATCCCTTTCTTTATCGTCTATTTTCTTCTTAATGTGACCATCAAACTCATTATGAAAATGTTTACTGAGCTAATAAATCAAGTGAGAAGTAGGCTAATTTTCTCATTGACTTCTATACAACCAGACATCTCTTTGGAGCCAGTGGAGTCGCCCTCTGCTGGTCATTAGAGAGAATGCCGGTTTAAGGCTCTTCCGAATTGGTTTCACTTTTCAGGCCCCAGAAGCTCAATCCATATTTTTTACACAGTCTATGGTTAAAACAAGTTTGTTACATAACAAAATATAATAAGTACGCTTGTTAAATAACAACATTGATTTTTGGTTTCATAAGGGACAGGAACCACGGTCTCCACCCTGACCTCACTCTGCAGACTTGATTAGACGTCCCGTAATCCGGGAGAAAAAAACAGCCTTTCTCTCACAAACATAAATTGAGAATGCAGTTTAGTTGTATGGGAACATCATTTTTTAGGAGACCAGACATATTCTTTTTAGGATACCAGCTGATGATCACAAGTATTTGGAAATACTTTAAAAATAATGGGAATAGTCCAACTTGACTTTTAGTCTGTGCTGAAAATTCTGATGGGCAATATCAGATTCAGTGCAACACAGTTGGACAGGATTTCTCGTATATATTTCCAGTGGATGTGTTGGTTTTGAGTCTCTCCTTGTCCAGCAGCCTCTTCCATCTCACTGTGTTTCGCCAGTCCAGGAAACACAAAGAGAATAGACAAAGATGGAGGTGTGGGGGGGAGGGGGGGGTCGCTCCTGGAGACTTGCAGCAGCCCATCGATGTTTGAGCCAGGTTTTCCAGCTATGGCTGTCAAAAGTCTGGAGTGTGAGAGTGCACCTACATCATCACAGTGCACAACAGTGAACAAAGACACTGAGAGATGGTACACTGTACCAGGGATGTTGCTCTGGACCAATATCAGCATTCTATAATGCCCTTGGTCTAGGTCTCATGATTTACTATTCATGCAAACAGCATCATTAGCACCATTACTATCTATTATTAGTAAACCACAGGCCAGTAGAAGCTCCATAATGTACATACTGTACAGCAGAGGCCACATTGAAATGCAAAAATCATGCACCTCAGGATCATTAAAAGTATCACTAGACAGCCGTTCCCTCTCACATCAGCACTCAGCGTTCTTCAGACGCTGCTCGCACACAGTAACCGATCATGGTTGTGTGCACATATCAATGTGTCAAGCCCTTTGTCCTTGAGTTGCACCCTATAACTAATTTGCAGCTGGTGAGGAGCGCGCAACGGGAGCCGCAAACACACCAATTAAACTGACATTCGGCTTTCTGCTCACTTGTCGTTCAAAATACACAAGGGCTAGTACTCCAAAGCCCAATGAGAGGAAGTTCACGAGTGAAATCCCTCGGCCCCTGAGAGAGAGCAGAGGCAATAATTACTGGCCAACACATTTGATTTATTGTAGTGCTAGAATCCCCTTGGCATGGTTATAAAATACTCCCAAGACCTGACTGATGCAAAGAAGCATCCCACATACATCTATAGCTACATTGGTAGTGCTACAATGTATTTCTGGATTTATATTGCAACATGAATATTTAATTTAAATCTGATTTAAAAGAATATTTCAATACATTTCAGGCAGAGTCCATTCAAATTTAATTTCATCTCTGGTACGGTGGCCTAGAAGTGTCAAATGAATGCAAAAGCCATGCCAAAAATGCAAAATCCACAACGCAAATGCAGAAACCACAACAAAAACACAGGAGCCACAACAAAAATGAAAAAGCCACAACGCAAATGCAAATGTCACAAAAATGCAAAAGCCAGAAGTGAGCAACAATGGATGTTAACAATGAAACAGGCCAAGTATTATTGCCAGCTCGTTGCAAGTCAGACACAAATCTAACTGGCATGCATTGTGCAGCGATCGTCAATAATTCTGGCTCATCTCGAACAAGCCTGATAATAGTCCTGTTTCATTGTCAACATCCATTGTTGTTCACTTCCGACTTTTGCATTTCTGTTGTGGCTTTTGCATTCTTTCGACACTTCCTGGCCACCGTACATGAGCATCAAATGAATCTGAAGAGAAGGGGACATCTTGAGAAAGAGATTGACGACATTATTGGTGAATAGAGATGGAACAAGATTGAAGACAAACCTGATATCCCTCTGAAATCTGTGATTGAGTGCCTTCTTGGCATATGCCGATGGCTGAGCCACTCACAAGCTTTAAATATCAGCCAGTCAATACGACGTCGAAATAATGAAATAAAACGGCAACAGAATATTAACGTGGAGAAGTACAGCAATGTCATTTGAAAATATGATACAGACTGTGCTGAGGCCTGACGCAGTCAAATTTGAGATCACTATAAAAATCCTTTTACCGCAGATCAATCCTGAGCCATAAGGTCAGATCACATCTCTTTAAGAGCTGAACACAAACCCCACAGAGGCTCAGTGCTTCCCTAACTGAGCTTAAATACTACAACACACAGTGTTTCCATTTATAGCTCGCACAGTGCACAGCATACCACCACTAAGTATCATTTATAAAATGGACGTTTGCAGAAAAAATGTGGTTTATGAGGGTTAACCAGCTCTAATGGGTAATGCATACTGTAATCATGTAAAGGTTACAACAGACAGTCATTATCTATCATGCATCCTCACTGTTCTAGCACTGCAGCAGCTGCAGATGCTTACCTTTTAGTTCATGATTTGGAGTAATAACTTGAATATTTAATATAAATTACACAATAAATTAGGCTTACAAGTGTTACACCCAGAGTTGAAGCTCAGGGTCTCTTTTTTCCTCTTTCACCCACTGATATGTATTACACTGGATTATGGATAAAGGAATGTGATTATTAACATGCACACGCAAGCCGTTCCCATTCCCAACTCGTCACATATGAACGCTTTATCAGGACGACGTGCTGTCACTATTGATCTCAGTGGATAGCCCTACGCATCAAAATATAACGCTCATGGCCACAGTTTTAAACACAGGGGACTATTGAATGCACGAGGTAGCCCAAAGTGTCAAAATATGATGCTTGCAGGTGCAGTTTTTAACACATGAAACTACTTGTTCATGTTTAGGTAGTGTTGTGTAGCCAGACCTGTCTCCACAGAGTAGTGTCCATGCTGGGGGAAAGTCTGGATTCAATGTGCTTTCACTGCTGGATAGTGAAAAATCTCCCTGCCCTGTTTGTATTTCCTTAAACCAATCACAAGCATCCTGGGCACATCACGCTCCGGATACAGCGACGGTGCATTTGCAAAAAATAGTGAGGAACCCGTTTATATTAATAAATAATATTAAATAAATAAATAGAGGGAACCCGTTTCAATGGAACACCTACACGAAAATGTTATAAACATATTCTTCTATTCTCTTCTTTACAATCATTCAGTGAAAGAACAGAGCAGACCTGCCATATTACACCATCCACATCTTCAAAACTTGTCATTTCAGAGACTAGGTTGATAACTCAGAGGTTGTTTTTGTTTTTTCTGTACCGAAGGGACTTTGAGAATGGGACTTCCTGTTTCTGGGTGCCGGGCAGATTTCCCAGAGACCTTCTCCCCACACTGTTTGCATAGTAAGCCAGCCTAATGTTTAGGCAACAAAACCACTTGAGTAAGTTTAGGAAAAAGACCATGGTTTGGGTTAAAATAAGTTTGTCAACATTTTGGTTTCACACAGGACACTTTAAAAGTGAAAGCACTTAAAGTGAAGTGTGTCACATAAGATATTAGGCAGTAAGGGGTGGGGTCCTTGGGCTTCGGCCGCCGGTTCGGCTCCGACCCGTGGCCCTTTGCTACATTTCGTCTCTCTCTCTCGCCCCTGTCCTGTCAGTATTCAGCTGAGCTGTCAATAAAAGCAAAAAATAATCATAAAAAAGAAGAGAATGTTTCAACTTGACCAAAACATTCCCACTTTTGATGGCGCTCGTGGAGCCAACTAATTCTGAGGCTTTAAGACTCAAATTTGCACTCAGAACACACAGAGATAAGAAGAAAAGGAAAGGGGTCAGATTAGACTGTGGCTTTCGGGGGAGCCCTATTTTTCAGGGGTGTTGGGTGGGAGGGTCCTGTACATATGAATGCGCCTGCCTACGTACTATCAATACATTTCAATTCACTCGACAACACAGCGTGCACTGAGTGTGCCCCCATGCATGGATGGCCACAGCAGGAAGCATTGTGTTTATTAGACACATGATCAGAAATGCAAATTAACACGTACGATGACAAGTGCTTTACTGTTTGTTAGTTATTTATTTCAGGAACCTAAATATACAGGGACATTTATGGTTAAAAAAAACTTTCTTCCGATGACAAGATGCCAACTTCTTATCATGACAGAACGCCATCAAAAGTCTTTTTAACAAGAAAAGTTTCTTCTTATGATGGAATACTATGGTTTGTCTGAATAATGAGAAAAATATGTCATTATAACAAGTACTGTATGTTGTTATGATGGGAAAGATCTTGATATAACAGATTTTTTTTTTGTTGAGGTTAAGACTTCTGTGACAATCTTCTTGAGGAAATGTCAAGGAATAAAAAGGAGCGTGATGGCTTTGCGTTTTCCTTTCTTTATACCACCCACTCGAACAACAAACTCCCAGAGTTGCTAAAAAAAAGACATATTCATGCTTTGTGGGTTTTAAACTTTTCCATACAGTGTCATTTTAGGCTGAAGCTCTCATGGATTCGTGGTCACCTCAAGGGCTTGAGCTAACGAGGAAGCGATAGCCGCACTGCAGCATTAAGCACTTGTCGTCGGGCAAAAGGCTTGAAGCTGTGCGCTGATTTGAATTCATTCAGCTCTACAGTATAATTCAGCTTTCATGGAGACTTAAGGTACTGAAGCATGTACATTTTCAGACAGAGCTCATGTGAGGTTATTATAACAATATGGGTTTTTTGTTTTGGAGTTTCAGAGCAGATTGTTCTCTCTATCTCCTTTTTTTTCATAAATCTTGGCCTCGTGCTACAGATGACAAATTCTCTGGCACCAGTTTCTTTTTGTACTACCTCAGGTTTACAGAGAATAATAACAGCTGTCATCCTTTTCAGCAGAATCATTTCAACTTCAGCTCGTGACGGTGAAGGTCTTTGATTCACGATACGAGGATGCGAGAGTTCAGACGTAGAAATGGGCGACAAAAGCTTTTATATTACACAGTGGACACAATCAAGCCTTTATTATCGTATACATTTTATTACAAACACCGCATTGAAGGTATCCTTACTGCAGCCTTTATCTTCACCATCCTTTTCATGGGATGCATCTATTGTGTAATTTTTCACCCAGCTCACCTATTGATGGCCTCCTCTACCATCCAACTCAATCTTTTCAGTGTGCCTGCCTTTAGTGCTCTCTATCCTGATAAAGTCTGGATGACATCTTAATAAAGGCTCGATGACCTTTCCCTCGCAGCCTGGAATGTCTCATCTACACACCTGGCCGTCTGCTGGAGGACCACACAAAGCATTGGTGTGTGTTATTGTGAGGGTGCTTTATTTGCCACTGATTGGGTGGAAAACAAAGCATCCATGCAAATGCATTCGCCAGTTTCAACACAAGATGTGTGCTTGATGCAATAAATGTAATGGTATATAGGCTTAAGTGCAAGCTATGGAAATAACATTAGTGTGCATGTTTCAAGAGCACTTACAGTATTGACTGTGCGTCTGCTGGTATTGTAGTACAAACAGTCTACTTTCCTGAGAGAGTGTTAAATCTAATACGTAATGTTCAGACTGGTGGACCACAGGAAGGAGCTTGACTAATAAACAAAAACACTACATTTAAATGTATAATTAGGAACCCTTTTAATTTTAGCTTGGAGGTGTTTTTTTTAACGCTGTACTGTATGAAACATTCACCAGACAAAAGGAAAAAACACTGATTGTTTAAGGCAGGGGTTCTCAAAGTGGGGTCCTTGAGGGGGTTCTGCGGGGTCCCCAGTTTAAAGGGGAACCATTTATTTTCACTATAATTCTATCCATACCATAAGTAACACAATGTATGATGATTTTGGTTATGGGTGTCATACACTTTCTGTAACAAAAAGACATTTGGTCTAATTTCTGAGTTTAGGTGAAAAGTTTGGGAACCACTGAGAGCAATTTTTTGCAATTACTGTCTAACATATACCTATATAAAAACAGTACCTTTTTCAAAACTTTCCTTTGCTGCTTTTGACCTCCCTGTATTTCCAACTGAGTCAATAAGAGACATTCAGAGGTAACATTTACTGTACATTTCTGAAATGATTGTCAAGTATTGTAAATAATAGTTTTGAGTCCGTTTTCAATACTAAATGTGATGGATGTGACTTGTTTGGTGCTCAAACAGTATAAAGGTTCAATACTCTTACGCTATATACGCTATAATACTCTTATAAATCTTACGCCTTTATGCCCATGCCACCCCAAAAACAAAATGTTTTTCTTTCCAAAGAACACACACCAAAGTCGGAAGAAAGAAAGATTTTCCCCATTTTCTCCCCAATTGTACTTGTTCAACCTGCGACCCTCGTGTTGGTAGGCAGGGAATCTACCACTGCTCTACCCGGACGCCCCTCACCTTTTCTTTTGTTGCATCAATGGCACATTGCTTCCAATTGGCAGTGATTATTAGAATTAGACATATATCCTTCAGAAAGTGTACTGGAGAGACTGGGCTGACTACTTCTGAATCACTTCCAACTCCTTTGTTCAACTTCAAAGTTTTCCACCTTAAAACTTTCCTACCATTGTTTTCTTTTGCTGCTTTCCAAGTTTTTTATTTGATCTATTTTCCTCTGCGTCTGCCGGTACCAACACAGTATAACAATAAGCTTCCATTATTGAACTGCTTTTTTTAACACCACACCAACAAACAAATGACTTCGAGGTTGTTTGAATGTCTATTTTTGCTTTAAAATATTTCTCTCCAAAATACAACACTTTTGTTTGTTACATTTTTTGGTGGAAAAGACTGCAGATGGACTGGTGCTATGTTGGTGTTACCATGGCTGTTTTCTTTTTTTGGTTGCCACATTGTGAAACCAATTTTCAGTGCTGAAAATCTGCCCAGTTGCTTACAAATCAGCCCGAATACCAAAACATTAGGCCACCTTACACTCCATGCATCATTAACACACTCAGAGTGAGATATAGTAAGGCTTTTGTGCCTTAGCTCTGGATCTGATGCATTCTCTTCAGACATAGTGTATTTATTAAACAGATGCACCAGGCTAGAGTTGCATTTGTGCAGGTTTTCATCTCCTTGCATACTGGTTCAACCATGTACAAGGATGCAATAACTTTGTAACTTTGTTTTGAAAATATAAAATACAGACTATTACTAGGGCTGGGCCAAAATCGTCTATCCCGATATAGATAATTTCATATCTCGATAACAATATATCACAATACAGCATGTTTTCCGGTAATTCAAATTGTCTATATGACACAAAGCTTATTTTTGTATACTCCATAATCCATGTTAGTAAAACAGAGCCTCTATAGTTTGCTCCAGCTTTGCTCCCAAGGATCAGAACGTGAAGTTGTCCAAATGACATAAATATTGCCATAACTGCTGCTGGTTTTTCAACATTGCAATAGAAACGATATATAAAAATACATATAGACATTTTTATATCACTTTGACAATATCTATCGTAATATCACTCATCCCTAGTCTGGCTTACCGGATGAACAGTGCCTGTATAAAGCCTCACTTCCTGCATATATCGGTATGGACAGGAAGTCCCTTCACTGCAGCCGGGGCTGAGACGATTGTGATTGGTTTAAAGAAATACAAACAAGCCAGATATTTTTTTTTCCCTATCCAAGATTGAAAACAAACGGGAGCCAGACCTTCCTCCAGCGCTGACACAGCGCTGTGGAGAAAGGTCTTGCTACACCAGACTACCCAGCCCTAACTATTACTAAATCTTGTTGAAAGATTGAACAATTACATATTATTGAACCTATATCATTATTCTTTTTTTTTTTTTTTGGAAAGAAGGGGGCCAGTGAAACCAGAAACCCTGGATCTTTGTCATACAAAGTTGAATCTCTTCATTCCACACCTTCATGTGCATCATGTTTATCTTAAAGGTCCCATATTCTGCTCATTTTCAGGTTCATACTTGTATTTTGGGTTTCTACTAGAACATGTTTACATGCT
>JAOVVB010208938.1:0-10749 GCA_028570985.1 Heterobranchus longifilis
GGCAGAAAGATGAAGAGAGCTAGAGGTGCATGACCCAAGTGCAGATTACAGCGCCAAAATTTTCTACCAGAATGTCTTTCCTATTTCGTAATTTATTACAGAATAATATATAATAATGTGCTGTTTATTAAGTGGTGTATAATCTAAACATGCATATGTTACCTGTCTATGTATGGAGAATGGATTTTAAGGTTAAAATTCCTATAAACTGCCATAGGCAATTTAATATTTATTACTTATTTATTAAGTGTAACTAATGACCTTCATTTGATACTAGATTATTGTCTATCAAATGGATATTGTTGTTTCATGGACAAGAATACCATGTTTTGCTGTAATAGCGAGGTTGCCTCATGACAACAGTTTGCAAGCTTTAGCAAATTTCACACTCTCTCTGTTTGCATACAGTTAGCAATCCCTTGCCATAATTAGTGCAATCAAGCATTGTTAATTCTGTTTAGCAGAATCATATGGGACTTTTTTTTCTCCCTAAGAGACCCTAGAGAAGTCAAGTGTGGAGAAACAGGAAAGGGCTTGTAAGGGAAAGCTAAATAAGACCAAAGTGAAGACTGAACAGTACAAGCTTGTTTACTTACCCAGTGAATAACAGGGCTTGGGAAGGTTAATAGGATTTTGTTCACATCAATAGTGCTGATGGAACAGTGTGTGAGCTACTGCCCTAGCATCAAAAGGAGGCCACTTTTGTGCCATGTTCTAGCGCTTTAGAGTGGCTTGCTACTGACTAGTGTCTGACTGCATTTGTAGTTCTACTACTGACTAATGATAACTAGCAAAGTACAAAAAGTATTGCAGATTTGTTGTTCTGCCTAAAAGTGCAAAGCATCTCACTCACTCACTCATCACAGGTAGTGAAAGGCATGACAATTTATTATTATTTTTATTATTATTATTATTACTATTTTATTATTTATTTTTTTAAGGATACCATCTACATTGTCTACATACTCATTAAGCCAATGGCTACATTCCTAGCTATTCAGGTAGCAGCAGGAGAATTACAAATATTAAATTTTGTTCATTTGGTTAATCATGATTGATCAAAGTTTTAAAATACTAATGTTATTGTATTATAAACGTTTAATGTTGGCATAAAGAAATGTATGTCAAACTGGTTAGAGGAAACATATTATGCAGGTTATATCTAAAACATTAACATTTAACATATGAATGTTTAACTCCTTTCAGTTGCCATTTGTCATTAATTAGATGTGCTGTTACACCGCGGCAGTTACAGTTACTTACTGATGTCCAGTGGTCTCCAGTGCAATAAAAGTAGCTTCTCCAAACTGCCGCACTTTCTTAATTCTTTTAGTGTCTTACATTTACAAACCCGATTCCAAAAAAGTTGGGACACTGTACAAATTGTACAAATTGAAAGGATGGCAAGATAGCGCCGATGAGGTCGGCTGCCGTCACGACTGCTCCGACTTATTTTTCTTTGTTTTTGTCTTTAAAGTTAATTTTCAGTAACTTTAAACCAGCAAATTCATCACTATTCAGTGCATTAAGTATGACAGAGACACCCTTGTTTCTATTGGTATACAATGTACTCACAATTCATCGTTTTTAAGTCTGGATCCGAGCTGGCCGAGCGAGATCCTGAGGGAGAACAAAGGACGCGACCCAGAGCGGAGGCCCAGAGGGAAACGAGCAGGCGTCAGGAACCAGGCTGAGAGCTCGTGCACACCGCACACCTCTGCCTAGCAACCTGCTAGCCAACGTCCAGTCACTGGAGAACAAGCTTGATGACCTCTGGGCCAGGGTAAAGTTCCAGAGAGACATTCGGGACTGTAATCTCCTCTGCTTCACCGAGACATGGCTGAACCCAGCGGTGCCAGACCACGCCATCCAGCCGGCCGAGTTCTTCTCGGTTCACCGCATGTACAGGACATGGGACTCAGGGAAGTTAAGTCGAGGCGGCGTGTGCTTAATGGTGAATAGCAGCTGGTGCAACAGCGCTCCCGTCCCGTCGTAGCTCTCGTCCCGTCTCTAGTCCTGTCTCTAGTCTCGTCCCGTCTCTAGTCTCGTCCCGTCTCTGGTCTCGTCCCGTCCCGTCTCTGGTCTCGTCCCGTCTCTGGTCTCGTCCCGTCTCAAGTCTCGTCTCTAGTCTCTAGTCCCGTCTCTAGTCTCGTCCCGTCTCTAGTCTCGTCGTTGGTCTCGTCCCATTGTTGGTCTTGTCCCATCTCTAGACCCGTCTCTAGTCTCGTCCCGTCTCTAGTCCCGTCTCTAATTTCTTCCCGTCTCTAATTTCGTCCCGTCTCTAATTTCGTCTCGTCTCTAGTCTCGTCCCGTCTCTAGTCTCGCCCCGTCTCTAGTCTCGCCCCGTCGTTGGTCTCGTCCCGTCTCTAGTCTCGCCCTGTCGTTGGTCTCGTCCCGTCTCTAGTCTCGTCCCATCTCTAGTCTCGTCCCGTCTCTGGTCCCGTCTCTGGTCTCGTCCCGGCTCTGGTCGCGCCCCGTCGTTGGTCTCGTCTCGTGTCTTATGTCACCAGTCTTATGTCTGTGGTCCTGTCTTGTCTGGTTTGTTTGTGAGGTCTCAGCCTCGTGGCCCGCTTTTGGCCTTGTGTCTACAGCTTAAGAGCCTATGTTGCGTTTTGTATGGCTAAAGAGCCTATGTTGCGTTTTGTATGGCTAAAGAGCCTATGTTGCGTTTTGTACGGCTAAAGAGCCTATGTTGCGTTTTGTACGGCTAAAGAGCCTATGTTGCGTTTTGTACGGCTAAAGAGCCTATGTTACGTTTTGTACAGCTAAATAGCGCCTGTTCTTTTTTGTTATAGTTTGAGTTTGTTTTTTGTTTCTTTGTTTGTTTTGTTTCTTTATTGTTCATGTTTTATGTTATTGTATTATTAAGACTCTTTTGTTTAAAACAACCCTCTGCGCCTATGCCTGCCCTTTGTGCCCACGGCAACAACAGCCAGTACCACCCAATCGTGACATTTATTTAAATATATAAATAAACAAAATCAAAAATCAATAGTTAAGTAAACTGGATTTTCGTGATGTTAAAAGAAATCCAGAGAGAAAAAGCAGTAAAACACCCCAAAAATCTGTCTTCGTCTCTGGGACAATAGTTAAAGGTCATTCACAATGGGATAGAAAGAAATTTGGACAAATCCTTGCTGAGCATCTGGTGGATTCATCTGGAACCAAAGTGAAAGCACAACAGCTTTACCTTTCTTGCAGCTAAGAAGTTAAGAAATAATTTTCTGCAGAAAGCCCAAGCAGTTATTTCACTCCACTTAAAGCCGTTACGTATGGCATGACAATCTGTGGCAGAAATTGTTTTATGGAGTGATAAGCCCTAGTGTAAGGGGTTTTGGTTCATACAGTAAATGCACCAGTACATCAGAAAAAGAACTGGACAGATGATGAAACTCTGCGATGGGGGAAATGATTTCGGTCAATGCTCAATTTAAAGAAAGAGGAACAGATGTTGATTCATCATGCTGTACCCCTGGTAAAACAACTACTGTACTGTAGGTGGTTAAAAAGGAGCACGGGTTTAGCACAATAATGACTCCCAAAAGCAATTAAGATCTGGCGTAGAAGTCGGTTTGGAGATTAAACAACAGCAGAATTAAATCAGCCATTTCAGACCACTGACATAAACATAACAAATGCTTGATGAGCTCATTTGTAAAAGTAACAGCAGCCAAAGACAAATTAACTTCATGAAGTTTGGAATTGGTTTAATACTGACTATTATTATAAGGGCAAAAAAAAAAAGTCTAAAAATTTGTCTAATGTGTTATATTGTGAGTATGATGCATTATATTGACTGCTTCACAGACACTGAACACTCGTAACAACTTAAAATGCTTAAAATAACAAGATCTATTACCACCCTATTACTCTGTTATTAAATAATATTGAGTAAAATACAGAATCCAATGCATTTTACATAAACTGAAGCCTGATATACATTAAAAATATATTGCCTTCAAAAATAATTGATTCGTAATCATTACGTGTTATATAGTGGAAATCGGGTTTATTCACTAAAGACTATTTAAATTCCGTCTTTATTAAAGGGCACCTATTATTCACTTGGGTCTCCAGTGAACTTGCACAAAAAAGTAAGCAAAAATACTTTCCTTTCTTTTTGCTCTTCACCTATGTTTAAACAGGCCAATTAGATTTCCCTCTAATGTGACATCATATAAGGGAAACTGAAATAACAGGTGCTTGAGGTGCAAAAAAAATGCCTTATCTGAGCGGTATTTCAGCTGTGGGACCTGTGTTATCTTGAAAGAAATAGTAAAATCTGCGACCTTTAAGAGCTGTATAAGCAACTAACATGACTGAGTGGCAGAAACTGCTATCATGCTTTACCATTAGTGAATATGTTGGCTGTACAGCATATGGCTATAAAAGAATAAATCAAATAGTGGTCCTTTTTAGTAGTATTACCCAGCATGTATCTATTTTAGAAGTCTTTTTTAGAAAAATTAGAAGCATATTCCCCTGTCCTATCTGCTTTAAATATATTTTGTCAGCAGTAGGGCTAAGACTTCTGCATGGTACAGTTTTTAAGTGCATTAGGACAAATTTCAAACTCTTTTGCAGTAAAGATTTTATATCCATATCTCCTTTCAAGAGCTAATAAAAGTACTGCTTTAAAGAAAAAAGCTTTGTCTTTTCTTGTCTTGTTAGCTCAAAAAAGAGGTGAAAAATAGTGAGAGAAAAAAAAAAACGTTGGCCCTTTTCACATATTCCGCTGCTTTATAGGAGAACAGTCTGTCTTTTCTGTCCTGCCCTACTGGAGACAGAAACAGAGACAGCTGAATGGAGCGAGCAGAAATCAGTGCCTTTTGGTTATTTAGTGCAGATGTAGAAAGCAGCTCCTCAGGCACTCTGTGCTGAAGGTCAGCGCATATAAACACATCTCTCCCAGATTGTCCATAAAAACACAGCAGGGCTGAGAGCGCGGGGAAAGCTTGAGGATTAAGGACGAGTGCGCGGTGGGTAAACGAGTATGAAGCTGCATAAGGAAGAGGGAGATTTGCGTTAAACAAGAAGAGAAAGCCAGACAGTTAAAGGAATACTGCATTGTTTTTTGCATCGTGTTTGCGTCCTGAAACTTGCACGGAAACCGCTTAAAGGAAATCTAACGGCAAAGTTACGCGAAACACGTAGAAGCTTTCATCATTCTTACAACCAAATGTATTTGTTAATGAATCAACTGCCCTTATAGTTCCAGTGTCCTTTGACTCAAGAGATTGTTCATTTCTCATTTTCTCCGTGCTGTTTTAAAATTCTCATCTATAGTATTTGCACGTACATCACAACTGCAATGTATAAAAAGTATAAATAAAAAAAAGTGCTTGGACTATTTCCGTCAAAAAGAGTGTGAGAAATGAAAAACGATACACATTGAAGGACCTAATCTCTCGCAGCTCTGCTGAAAAACAGCCAGCAGTGTTTCGGAGAAAGAATCCGTCTCCGCAGCAACCAAAGAATGAACCCAGACCCGTGATAAAGTTTCCCTGACATCTAGGCCACCGCATACTGTAGGTTTACCATATGAGCTTGTGTGTTTGTAGTGGTTGTTACTTAGGAATGCATTGTCACGCTTTTCCAAGAAGGCACCTTGGCTAGCTAACTAATGATCTAGAAAAGTGCAAAATGAAAGTGAGAAAGACCCCCACAACACAGCAACCACAGACCGGGCCACTGATGACCTTTCCTTGATATCTAGGCCACCGCATGTGTCTAGTGCATGCGCTTGTGTGTTTGTGTGCGTGGTTATGAGGTTCTCATCTGGCATGCCTTGTCACTGATTGGGTAAATGATGACGATGGAAAGACAGAGAGAGAGAGAACGAGAAAAAGAGAAAAGACAGAGACAGTGTGTGCCCTAGCCAGGAGCCTCTCATGGCTTCACCAGAGCAACTGCCATACTGAGTGAAATCATGCAGGCAACACAGACCTAAGGTCATGACAGGATCTTCATTCCTTTTTTAGTCTGTGGATGCTCTCTCTCTTTCTCTCTCTCTCTCTCTCTCTCTCCATACTTGAAACACCATATTTTAGCACATGCATATTACATCACACTTCTGAAAAGAGCAGCTTACATAATCACTGAAGTGCCATGTACCACATGCACAATTTTGGACCACCAAAAGGAAAAAAAAAAAAGAAAAGTTTTCAACCTAATGGGTGCCACCTTGAATCCTAATGCAATTTTAATAAAACTAAGAAAAGTATGGGTGTTTTTGATATTTTTTTTAATTATATCAGAATAGTGAATCTGGTTTCTATTCCAAAGTTGGAAAAAGGAACAAAAAGTTCTAATTATATCAATAAATATGCCGAAGATTTGAACAGATGGATTTTATTACTTTTTTCAATACGTTCCACAGCCTCAACAGGTCAACTGACTTTTTTTTTTTTTTTGCACCCTCAGAGTATTCCCAGGATGCAAAAAGTTTGTGCACCCTTATCATTCTTAACTCCTTATAGAAGAGAAGGGTCTGGTGTTGCCTGTGTGTGAAGCCTGGGCAAAGTTGCACAATCAGGGCATTGTGTTAGCTTTTCCCCCTGCTTCATGGAACCCAATGAAATATTCAACAGAGCTCGCTCATGGGATTTACAGTTAGAGCAAAAAAAAAAAAACAATAGCTGTTGTTGTAATAGTTTCTATGATAGTTCTTTCTGCTCAGATGGTCAGAGCTGATAAACGGGATAAAATAATAATAATAATAATAATAATAGTAATAATAACAATATAATAATAATAGTAATAATAATAATAACGATAATAAAACACTACATTCGTGGTTAGGACTTTTCTGCTTAATTTACGTGCTTTAAGTCCCCTACATATGAACATTTCAGTTACAAACGTATAATGATACGAATATGCGTTTGCGCATGTTCAATCTCGGAAGTTAGATCACATGTCCGGCATACAGTACATGTCCTGGGTGCATCCCAGGATGTCCGAAAGCAGCGCCAATGAAGCTGGTACTGCTAAGAAGCGGCAAGCAATAACAATGGAGACAAAAGTAAAAATAATTGGATTGGAATGGAGCGAGGTGAGAAGATGGCAGACATTGCTTGTTCTTTGAACATGAATCGTTTAATCATCGGCACAATTCTAAAGAACAAGGACAAGATCATGCACCATGCTAGTTTTATACTGCGTATAGTCAATTGTGTTCGTATCCTAGTACCTAGACAGTGTTTGTTGGACTTACGAACAAATTAGACTTACGACCGAGCTCTCGGAACAGAACTCGTTCATATGTAATGTGCTAAAAAAAATATAGTATTTAATATAAACAGTAACATAAAAACAGTGAATCGAATTACCAGAAGAGAACACTACTCCTTCCAAAAACAGCACAAACAGCTTGGCAGAATCGATGACCTTTCATTAAAGAAGGATCTGTTCTTGACTGTCTACTCTAAAATTATGAATTTAACCATCTGTTCCCTTCACCTTCATGTGTCTCATTCGCTTCCGTGCCATCGTTCTTCTGGAAAGCAAAACAGCTAATTAATTCTAAAAATAAGGACAACTCCTACTCAGTCGGACACGGCCGTGGAAATGTGTGGTGTTTCCTGTTTTGTTGATCATAAAAATAGAAAATTCTGCAAATAAAAAGACGTAATTGATCGTCACATAAATTACATACTATTTAGCGTATAATCTACTTCCACACAACAGGGTTCTCCAACTAAATGCAGATAAAGAATAAGAGTTTAAATATGTATCTAGTGAGCCCCTTAAGGATCTTTTTAGGTATATATTTTTTTCGATGTATTTTTTTCTTCCATGTCTCCATTTGGGCTTTGTGCGTACCACATTCCTTACATTGTGGCTGTACACTATGAGGGAATTAATGGGGAAAAAATACACCAAATTGTTTATAATTGCAAATAATTCAAGGCAAGAAACCAAATCTTCCTGAGAGCATGTGTATTACCTGTTATCCCCAACTAACCTCTCTTATTCACTCTCTTGTTTTTTTATAAAACAACAAAAAAAAGAAACAGGTGGAAAACGTAAAGGTTGAAAGGTTAAATGTTTTACAGCACTGACGCTGGAGACTCCTTCCAAGCATGCAAAGTGAATTTCTAAAGTCAATATTTTACCTGTACAGTGCTGTGCAAAGTTTTGCGTCACTCATTATTTTATTTCTATTAAGTTTAATCAAATTCTGTACATTAAAATAATGTTTTATTCTGACAAGATGCAAGATCCAACTTTAAAAATGGCTTATGTAACAAGCTCAGCAGCAACCTCATTTCCCCTCTCGTCTGTTCCAACCACTCAGCATTCAGAATGATTCATTCAACATTAAAACATTCCTCTGAAACTGGTCAGGCACAGGGACTGGACTGAAAATGAGAGCCAAAAATGTCTTTCAGGATGTCTGGAGAAGTAATTCTCAAGACTACATTAAAACGTCTGGCTCATTGGAAATGAGGAAAAACGGAAGGGGTCAAGACTTTTGCACAGCATATACTTTATGTACTGCATACTAAATAATTCAATTTGTTTAAGTTGAGCCATGCACGTTCCTGTAAAAGTCTTTATTATAGAAACTATACCCATATTAACCTTGCAGGTGAAACTACTTTCACCACAGCTGAGAAAAAAAACTTATCAACAGCTTTTGACAAATAATATTTTGTACAATGTATAATTCATATTAACATAATATCTTTTCTTCCTTGTTAACTTTTTATTAGGTTCAACATTTAAAAATATTAAATATAATGCACTTTTCAATCCCAGACTGTATAAGATGAATGCATTACAATGTACATTGTGTATTGTTTTTCATGTGGTGAATATACAATATTGAGAATGAATATATACAGCCTTTATCATCTGTGTGATTACTTTGGCAGTCTTGCTATCCCAAACCTTTCCTTTGGAACAAATACAGCTATTTTTTTTTTATTCAATCATGCGATTTGTTAGCTATTTAGATAGACTGTGGTGTCATTTATCTTACGATACAGTGTTCGGATAGAACTGGATCAGTTGGTATATAAACGATCCATTCAATGGGTTGTATTCAGAGCTGACGACTTAAAATAGCCTTAGTCAAACAGATGACTACAGATACCTGAGAAAAGCAATCTGTACTGAGGTGTGTACTAAATAGGAGCTTATCTCAATTGTCTAGGCAACCCATTCGGAAATAATCCTGTGTATTGTTTCTGCCTTTGTAGTTGCCAGGTTTCTCCTAAACAAGACTCTCTCTCAGCTCTACTTTGAACTGATAATCAAGGGTTAGGAATGTAAATATGGTTAATAATACACTCCCTGGCCCCAAAAAAAAGTCGCACACTCCAAGATTTCATTCGATCACCTTTAGCTTTGGCTACAGCACAAAATGTGGTTGTGTGAAAATGATCCTCATCCTCCCAGAACCACTCCTTCAGGATTAGAGTCCTGAAATATGTCTTTCTACCATGAAAAAAAAAAATATATTGATGTGATAACCTGGTCATTCAGTACATTCAGGTCGTCAGATGATTTCATTGTATTGCCACATAACGTCGCTGAGCCTAGACCTGCCCGAATGAAGCAACCCCAGATCATAACCCTCCCTCTAGAGTATTATACAGTGGTCACTATGCATGATGGGTGGATCGCTTCATGCGCTTCCCATCTTACCATGACACGCCCATCACTCTGGAATGGGGCGATTTGGATTCATCAGACCACATGACCTTTTTCCATTGCTCGAAAGACCAATGTTATACTCCCTAGCAAATTCAAGTCTTTTTTTTTCTGATAAGTCTCCCTAACCAGTGGTTTACTCATGGCCAGTTGAGTTCACTTATAGTTCAGCACAATCCGTTCAGGTTTTCATAATCGGTTGGAGGAATTTTATCCGTTCCATTATTTTCAAAACTTTTTTGACCAGGCAGTGTAATTATGCCCAGTAATTTTTAATATCTGAATCGTTGCTATCCTTGCAAAAGTCTTGTGTTTTAAATGGGGTAGAAATTAAGGACTAAATAGGTGGACTATATATTATGGGTGAAAAATGTACCCGCACAAGAACACTGTAGTCTCACTGTATTGATAATCTGGTTTGTGTATCCTCTTCTGATGATGTATTTTACAGGTAAAAGCACATTGTGATGAATCACTGCCACTTTAATGTGAAGTGCCCTGACAGCAAAAGATAGCGGACAGCATTGCCTAATCGTGGGATTTCCTAATAGTTGAATAATATGCTACCATAATGCATGCTGAGTATTTAAGTGGTGTGGTACTGATGGATGAAATCACAACAACACACAAGTGTGCATTTAAATAAAATGCTGGGGCTACTATGACACATTCAACTCCAGTTGTTGGTTTTAGGAGGACCTTCCTGGGTCGAGCTCCGTAGAGTGGCAAGTGAGTGGTGCGGAGGGATCAGAGGAGAATTTTGTCATCAACATGGGGTGTCAGGGGCCTCTGACTCATTGAGTAAAGGCTACTCCTAGTGGGAGGCTGAGGAGGTTAGAGTGGTTGTGTGAGAGAGAGATAGAGAGAGAGAGAGAGAGAGAGAGAGGGAGAGAGAGGGAGAGAGAGGGAGAGAGAGAGACACAGAGAGAGAGAGACACAGAGAGAGAAAGAGAGAGAGAGACACAGAGAGAGAGAGACAGAGAGACAGAGACACAGAGAGAGAGAGAGGGAGAGAGAGAGAGAGACAGAGAGAGAGAGAGAGAGAGACAGAGAGAGAGAGAGAGAGAGAGAGAGAGAGAGAGAGAGAGA
>JAOVVB010208948.1:0-10749 GCA_028570985.1 Heterobranchus longifilis
TCGCTACCTCTAGCTTTGTGGCACGTTGCTATGGTAACTGTAAGCGTCTTTTTGCTCCCCTTCCAAAATTTGTTTCATCCGGCATGCGTGCGTGCGTGGCGTGCGTGCGTGCGTGCGTGCGTGCGTGCGTGCGTGCGTGCGTGCGTGCGTGCGTGCGTGCATGGCGTGCGTGCGTGCGTGCGTGTGTGCGTTAGGCCTTCCAGAGCATGGTGTGCCACCAGGGTGGCCTCATGTGAGATGACCAGGCAGTTGCCTTAACCCTTTGATCTGTGATGTGTGAGAGTAGATCACACACACACACACACACACATTCACTGACCCCAACTACACAAACACCAACACATGTCCGTATGCAGTCTTATGCGCTGCCACACACCGGCATTGATCCTGGCAGACACTTGTCACTGCCTCTGCCATGACAACCTGTCAGTGAAACTGAGTACAATGAAGGTTAGCAAACAGTAAACATCCATTTAGCAGCAACCTGCTAAGGCTGCTAATCTGCCAAACACCTTCTGTCAATGTCACTTACTGCAGCAAATTTGTCCTTCCCTTTTTTTTAAATACACATCCATGCATTTTCAACCTTAAACCATAAACAAAACAGCTTATTTACTGTGACTATGGTTTAGGATGGAGAAATGGTTTCTAATTAGAGCTGGGTCAAATTTAAACCATTTCCCATCACTTCTTGCAGTGTGTGTAGGTCCTTTTTCACAGCAGACGTTTTGATTTGTCAGAGCAGGAAAAGCACAGGTGTTACTAATGACATTAACGATGTCCGTAATATCCGAGTGTCCCAGTAAGCCATGACAGTGTGACGGTGAGCCAGCATGCACAGCACCAGGACCCTGAAACTGAAGCAGGTAAATGCAAAATGCAACTCATTAATTGTATTATTTTCCTACTGTGATGTGTCAAAATGTTGTGTGTAAAAAAAAAAGGCCTTTTTATCTGACAGTTAAGCTGCTATAAACCTAATGAACACTCACACAGGTGCTTTCTCTTTGTCTGATTACACAGGACTGTGGTCAGACTTCACTCATGTTGGTTATGTAGTACTTCTATCATGATGATGTGTGTATATATACAGTATGTACATAGAGTTTTGGTAGCAGAATCAGCAACAGTGAGTGAAAACACCTGTGTGGGTGTGCAGGGCCTAACACAACAGGATATGTTGAAATTACTGACAATGTAACTGAAATTGTTAAAGCTAAGCATATGTAGCTGGTGCTTTTATATAGGTCACTAAAAACTGGTATTGTTCTCCAGATTGATGCAAAATGGTACAATGTGTGAAATCCACCCAGGCCACCAAAACAAAGTAACCTATGTTTCTGGTCCTTCATACATAGAAAGTGTATAACTTATAATTGTAGGCTTATACTCAGCAGGCAGACCAAAATGTACAGTGGTTCTCAAACTTTCTCTGTCTCTCCCCTGTTTGGAGGAAGAATAATTTTCATGCCGGAGCAAAATAGGCTTCATCATATTTTCTTCTTGACTTGTTTTTTGGTTGATTACCGTCAGCTGAGCATGTTGACTTGTTTGTCTCGGAAGCATCGCCTATTTTTCCTTTTCGCCCTGTCAAATATCTTTCTGTAAACCTGAATAAATGCTGCTATTGCGAAAGCACAATTTGTTTACTGTTCCGCCGTGAAAAATATTCCGACATCAAGACATAATTTGCGTCAAAACATTATTTCCGTCAAAATATTATTTTGCATCACATTTTCCACTCGGTCACCTCGAATGCCTCTGCGCCTCACAGGGACACGCTTTTCAGAACTACTGTCCTATAACAGAAAACATGCAGACAGAGGGGTTATTTAGTTGAATATATTAGTATTAGTATTAATATTGATCCTTTATCTGGTATCCTGTTTGTGACGGTTAGAATCTACGGCCCCGACCATGGCTCTGAAATATCAGTCGCCTAACTGTGCTTTGTGTTGATAAATCCATGGTGCAGTCTGTGGTGCTGAAGTAGCAGAGAAAAAGTCGCAATTGCAAATCCATCTGAGTCCCGTCCTTCTCTCAGTTTCTTCTTGGATCTATAATATTCTCTAAATTGTATAAATACAGAACCAAATGAGTCGTTCATGGGGCGGTTCACTAGTCGTGGGTGACCCTGCTCTTAAAAATAAACAAATTGCTTATGCTATTTATGCAGTTCTTATTTGACTTATTTTTATGCCGTGACATTGCCACAGCCTTCCTGTAATCACAGAAGTTGCCAGTGTGTTAGTAGTGGATTAGTTCCACCTGTAGAGCACCTGGATTTGTAATCTGCAGAAACCTCTCATCACTGGATCGTAATAGCAACTGGCTAACAGCAGCTAGTAGCTGGCAACAAATCGCTAACTCTAATAGCAAACCAGTGGTGATAATGTTCCTTGAATGGCTCACCACTGTTGCTAATCCACAGAAACCAGCAGCAATATTCCCCTCAAAGAGGAACTAATGCTAATCTAATGGCTGTTAAGCCGTAATGAGTTTGCTTGCTTCTTTCCAGTCGGGTTTAAAGGAGGCCTGTTTAGACTATCGGGACTGCTGTGGTCCCCTTATCATTACATGCTCATCATTACTCCTGCTAATCTGTTCTGCTCAATGCACACACAGATGAATATTAATGCCATGGAGGATGATAGCCGCGTGTGTGCGCCGCATGAGCGCACACAGACAGATGCAGATAGGCGCCAAAAGTTGGAGCGACTCACGCGGAAGCACACAAAGACGAACACGCGCAATCTTGCGTGCTCTCTGTGCTTTGCCAAGTGAGACGGCTGAGCCTCCTCTTCAACTCCACGGAGGAAGGAACTGCTTGATACGTCGCACACACACCGAAACACACACACACACACACGCGCGCGCGTGCGGCGGCGCTTCCTTCTCTGATACTTTATCACAGCAGCAGAAGGATGGCAAGAGAAAAGAATCAGTTTTAAGTGAAATCAATAGAGAGATAATCCCCTAAATTAGATTTTGAAAAGCTTCGCCGCTGATGCGCAACTTAAAACCTCAGGATTGGCCCACTTGACTTACCAGCGAAACAATCCTCGAGTAAGACGCAGTTACCATGGGAATAAGCGAAGGTCAAGGATAAGAGGAGAAGTGGGGAGAGAGAGAGGGAGAAAATGCTCTAAATCAAAGAAATATACCCAGGAATCTGCATACTGAACCAGGGTAAAACTGCTGTGATTACAATGTCACCGTGATTAATGTAGTGTAGCGCCTGCACACCCTGAGGAGGAGAGCTGCACAGAGTGCACGGATGGCTCGCACTTGACAGACCTGAAATGTCATGTCATGATTGGGGAAGAGATGAAGGGTTAAAAGGTCAAGCTGTTTGATTGGATGCAAAGGCCTTTCTGTGTGTGGCCGGAGCTGGAGGCGGACAGATAGCTCTGGCAGAGGGTAATTAAACCTCAGCAGAGGAGGAATTATCAGCAGAAATCCGTGATTTTACAGTACGGATGCTGGCAGCTATTTCTCGCTAACTCAATCCCTCTCCTCTTTCACCACCTGTCTCTCACTCCTCTTTTGTCTCTTATTTCTCCCCCCCCCCCTCCCTTCCCTGAATCTTTCCCTTTCTCTACCTTTTTTCTTTTTGCTCCATCTCTCTGAGTGAGAAAAATGTTGCCGTTAATAACAGGCCTGATGACAAGTGCAGCTGCGATATGCACGTGCAGAGCTGATGGAGAGAGTGAGAGAACGGTTAGAAAATAGCTTGGTTGCACAGTGGGGGGGGGCGGGGAGACATGTTGTACATTATGTGTTTGGCTTGAGGATATAACGGCATTAATTTCAGATGATTAACTTGTTAATATTCCTGAGTGGATATCGCCACAGCAGCCCTCGTTGTTGGAGACAAGCAAAAGTTCTGTAATGCCGCTGCCTGTCACGCAAACAACTCCCCCAATGTCAGCCACCCCCTCTATCACACACACACACACACACACACACACACACACACACACACACACACCATTATGTATGCAACAACAGAGGCCGCAGGAAATAAACAAAGTAGGTTGTGTTCAATTAAAAAGATTTGCTTCTGAATTTGATCCTCAGCTGCTTTAGAAAGATCTCATCATTATTCCTGACTTGCTTTAGTGTTTTTTTTCTTCTCTCTCTTTGCTTATAGTTGTAAAGAATAATATTCTGTTTCAGAGAGTAATGATATGAAATTGACATCACAGTGTAACAACCATAACTAGACACAGCATGCTTTGGATTTTCTTCACACGTTGAACAGCGTGCACGAGGCTCCAAAACACAACAGCAAACGTGTAAAGAACGGATTAAACTGTGAGTTTGTCTGCTCTAATGTAAGCTGCAAACATTAGCATGTCTGGTTAACTAGCGTACCAGGCTACAGTAACGTACTGTAGAGGCTAGTGTTATTTCTGAAGGCCACAGTAAAGTTACAGCATTTCGTGGGGTTACAAGAGTCACCCAAAAAGTTTTCAACCAACTCATAGAGTTAGTATTGATTTGGTGCCATGCCATTGATCCGACGGCCCGATAACCCGAAACCCTGATAGTTAAAAAAAACTTTGAAAGCCTGTAGTCCGACAGCCTGTTATCCTGAAAAAAAGCTCACTTCAGGCAGACGACTCTTGATTTTATTAATTAAGCAGATTGAACATAAGTATGCAGATTTTGGCGTCCAGGCTCTGTCTCTCGCTGTAAGCATGAAAATATTTAATAATAAATAATGCCACTGAAAGATAAGATCCCCGGGGATCATATGAGACAGAGCCCACAGGTCTTTCTTTCTGAGTCATACAAAGTCACACGTTATGATTTTCTGTTAAACTGAGCGATATGTTAACAGACTCCAGAAAGCAGTAAGGCTGGAGTGTGTATTTTTCGGCTGTCAGACGATGGGGCTTTCAGGTCCAATAGAATATTTTTCGAACTATTGGGATTTTGGAATAATGGGCCAATGGGCAGCCCTCCACTGGGCAGCTAACTCCAGCTGATAACATCCACAAGTGACAGAATGAAAAACCACCAGTCGCCAGGTAGAAATGAGGATGCTTTTGTCTGTCTCTGTGTGAAATCAGGGACTCGCAGTTTCAAAAATAACTATGAATTTTGAGTCGTAAACCTGCTCGTTATTGTAAACTGTGCCATGCAAGAACGGAAAGCTTGACAGGTTCTCAGATTCAGATCCATTTTCTTTAAGTATTCTCTAAATACAACGCTAAATACCAAAAGTAGTAATTATACTTTATGCAAGAGTACTGCTTTTTATAGTTCTACATGATGATAGCACGTCACAATGTAGTTTTTTTGTCGTGGGATGAATTGATTTCAGTTGGTCATGTGGAGATTTTCAAATGGTAGCCTAGCTGTGAAAGTAATTTACGATTTTCTCACTGATCACATTTTTAAACAGTTAATGTAACTGATTATTCCGTGAAAGTACTTTTCCAGGCGTCACTTTCTCTTACACACACCATTACACACACACACACACACACACACACACACACACACACAATACACAGCTCCAGCACAACAAGATACTGTACACAAATACTTTCCACACTCATACAGACACCCAGAGCTGATAAACAAACCCGAGCAGACTTTACATAAACCGCATTCTCAGAGACATTCCAGTCTACAGCAGCAAAACAAACCCTCCATACTGGTGTGCGGAAGTTTATTTCCAAAACACCCTTCTATTGTTTCATCTGCAAGTTTACCAGGAACCTCATTTATTTAAAAAAGTCTTCTTAGATTTCAAGTTCATTGTGAAACTGAAGGAATTGTGACAAAGAAGCTGTGTGACTGGCGTCAGGGTGGTCTTGTGGTTAAAGAATCCCACAGCTGAAGGATTGTGGGTTCTTTGTTCACAAACGTACACTCTGCTTAAGTGTCCTTGAGCAAGACACGGGAGCCTGGACTCACTCGTGCAATGGAAAATGCACAAAATGACCAAATCAGAACGTATTTGCATCCATTGTGAAGCCTTTCTTTCACGGTGTTACACGAATATTGCACAGACCTTGTGTGAGAAGTATTCTAGTTTGTAGTTTGTCTCCGTACAACGCTGCTGTTGTACTGGAAATTTATGTGAAAGGACACAAAGCCCGAGGCACTGCCAGTCAAGTAATGACGAAACAATCACTGCGTATTGAGCACAGTTAAAGATTTAATGTTAAAAAAAAACCACACATTTATATTCCTAACTGTGTATTACAATACAAGTAGCTCGTGGAAAATATTGTATTTTAATGGGAATTCCTATGAAGCCCACACAATTCTGTCTGACTGCCTATACCAAGCATGTCCAAAGTCCGGCCCGGGGGCCAAATGTGGCCCTTGGACAGATTTTAAATGGCCCCCAGCTTGTTTCTGAAAATATACTATATGTGGCCTGCCACACAATATTGGTTAATCAATTAAGTTCATATACATGTATTATGTAATATGGCACTTAAAATAAGAGTGTGTGTGTGTGTGTGTGTGTGTGTGTGTGTGTGTGTGTGCGTGTGCGTGCGCGTGTGCGTGTGCGTGTGTGTGTGTGAAACCATTATTTACATGCACACACACACACACACACACACACACTGGACTGCTCACTGGACCCAAATCGTACATTATTATAATAAAATAATAATATTCTATATCTCCGTATGTTTAGCTATTTTTGTACACAGTGCTTTTTTTTCTACTTATTTATTTCTCTGCTATTTATTTAACATTTTAAACATTCTTATTTTTATATGCAAAAACTGTTGTGCCTTTTCGAGACCGTGTAACGAAATTTCGTTCTGATGTGCACTGTATGGTGTATTGTCTGAATGACAAATAAATAAAGTCTAAAGTCTAGTCTATTTTATAAATACGCTGTCAGATCAAATGTAAGGGATAATGTCCTGATTATTACATGGCGACTTAAAAAAATCAATAAGATGACACACAATATTGATTCCTAAATGATTTTAGTGATTTAAAAATGATTTTATTGCTTCCGCTATAATTGTTTTTTAAAAAGCCCTTTAGATTCTGCATCCACAGATGCATAAAATGACCGTCGCCATAGCAACGATCTAAAGAGAAATAACAGACCATAAAATGCTGTGATTGACCAATCAGAATCGAGTATTCAACAAAGTCGTATAATAAAGTATAATATGTCTCCCATTATTGAAATGTTGGAGGAAAATACCTGAAATACTTAAAAATTAGAACAAATGTTGTGCTTCTTAAAAATATGCTAAATATTTACAGGCACACTTCCCCATATTTCTCTATTTCTTCCCCAGATTCCTACAAAAATGGCATGCAATCCCTTATGCAATTTGACCTTCTTGTCATTGTAACCTACATCAGAAATACTATAGAAGCATCGGAAAGGGTTTTCCATCTTAGAATCTCAAATCAGAACAGAAAAAGGCTGCGGTTACGTCGGGGCTTTAGGGTGTACGGGTGCCAGACTTGCTGGATTAGTCTTAACAGCTGAAGCACGCAATTTGCTCTTGCAATTGGTGATGAAGGGGGCTTTTTGGATGAGCAGTGCTCGTCTTCTAGGGCTTGTTTGTGCCGCAACTTGATTTGCATACATTTTCTAAGACTGAGATGAAAAATCTCCACTTAGAGTTCAAGCAACTGAAGCGCAAAAAATATGCAGATAGCCCTCGCAGAGCATCCTGGACGTGAATCTCTACCAGATGGCTGCAGCGTTCTGTAGCAGAATCTGACTTCTGACCTGCAGAGGACGAAGAAAAGACAGAACTTCCTTATCGGAATCTGTATCTCTGCTGTATTTTCAAGTATCTCAGGAATCTGATGGGAATGTACTGGATGTACTGTAAAGCCAAACTAATTAGCAATGAAAGACTCGCTCTGTTTTGCAAAGAAGTGTGCAACACGCAAGATAGAGAACAGTTTTCATCATACCAATTGGTGCATGTCACACCTATTTCAAGTCTTTAATGCATCATCACTGCCGCGAGGAAGTGTGTGCATAACAAGATGAGAGGTTGCATGAAGAGCCGGGAAGTTTTTCATGTTAAGTTCAAAGTTTAGGACTAACCACAGGGAGGCGGATTTCTACCTGCACACATTTCCACGATCAAATTGTGTCATGAGACCTTTTCTCTAAATGATGCCTGGGCAGAGTTCAAAGCAAATCCTGTTCAAAGGAAATCTGATTTAATTTTCACTCAGTCAAGTCTAAATGTGATCACGCCAAAGTCATCCTGGTTAGCACCACACCCTTTGAGATGCTCAAGAAGGCGAGCTTTTGGATCCCTAAAGACACTTTTCAATCCATCAAGAAGGATTTCACACCACTTGTGCTGTGGCAGCCTCCCATTAGCTTTTTCCAGGTAGTAGCAGTCCGTGAGAGTACAATTTTATTCATAATGTCAGTCCTTCTCTCTCTCTCTCTCTCTCGCTCTCTTCACAGCTCACTCCCTCAGTTTGGAACTTCCAGTCCTTGGAAGACTACTGTGATCCACAGCCAGGTGTTTTAAAAGATATTAAATCAAATACCTTCAGCAGCATCCCACTGTGTTTTTGATATTAAAGATATCAATCACTGTGTGAGAGTGGCAGTTATGAAAAGGTTAATGTGTCATTTTCAAACGACCACAGACGCACCGCCAGCGCAGGAATATTAAAGTTACTTTTGGGGGGGGGCGGGGGATTTTAGGATAAATACTGTAGAATATCCCAAAGTATTACAGAGAGATTACTTCCCTTCTCTTTGTACTTCAGGCAAAAGAGGCCGACCAGCTGGAAGAGCCACTAACACCATGAGTTTTGCAGAAGGACATTGCGTCGCATGAGTGATACAGCTACAGGTGAGCCAAATTTACATTTATGCAGTGTTATCTCCAAAACAGTGTGCTTATCAGGATCAAAAAGTCTATTTTTCACTATTAGAGTTTAATTCAAAACAGTATAAAACCACAGACTGTTGTTGGAGAAGTACAGAATAACATGAGCCAGTCTGCACAAAGCCAGGACCGTGAAACCGAAGCAGCTAAACTGCAATCAGCCATCATTAATTGTATTATTTATACCTGTGACTTGTGAAAATGTCATGATAAAAGCCTGTCAGTAAGTTACATGGTGCGTCTCCATGCCGCCACCCAAACCTCTCTTAAAGTCTTTGAGAAAATCTGCAACTCTGACCAAGACAGACCAAGTCTGTGTAAAACTGGACCAGTAGATCCTCCCTGACTGAAGTAAAGTCTCTGGTTGGCGTTGAGGTCCCATTTCAGGTTATTGCTGATGTACTGTGTGCTGAGGAACTTTGTCGGTTATTGTAATTGTTTGGCTGTTGATGAGGATACTTTAGGTTTTTTCATTGATTGTTTTGAAGTCGGTTAAGTATCTATTATACATTTCGGTCCTTTTCCCTGCACGAGTTGACTAACTTCTCTACCTCCAACCTGTAGGCGTCTTCATTGTCTTTTGAGATCACTCCTATAATTGTGGTGTCATTTGCATATTTCAAAATTCAAAAAACCCTGATGTAATTTGATAAAATCATTTGTAAAAAGCAATGGGGAGAGAACGCTTCCCTGTGGCACCCCTGAGCAGGTGGTGAGGGATGTCGTTGAATCTGACAACTTGGCCGCTGTCCTTAAAAAAACTCCAGGATCCAGGAGCACAGAGTTCCCTGAACAGCTTGAGAGGGCCGATCAAAATGTGGGACATTGTCTCTCAATATGTGGGACAAGGGATAAAAATGCTGTGCAGTCCCACATAAAGTGGGACCTGGTCACCCTACTCTCAAGCAGTCAGATAGAAATCTTTTCTTATCTTATCAAATCGTAGGTGGATGCCATGGCTGGCTGTGATCGTATATTAAACAAAAAGGCAGATATCAGCCCCACAAATCAGTGAAACTCTGCAACACGGCCAGCAGCGGAGGCTTTTGTCCATCAGCCAACAGCAGATCCAGCGTGTTAGTCGCCATAAATACAAAGCAGACACGGCCAAGGATCCTCTCTGGTAAATAGCTGTAACCAACCGTTTGTGTTTACATCTGCTGCAGCCAAAGAGAGTAAACAGAGTGTGAGAAAGAGGTACAACAACCGCTATTAAAAAACGCTGCAGAACGAGCCAAAAAACGAGCCAACCACCCCTCCATCCTCAAACCCCCACCGCCAACCCGCCCCGAAATACCCCCACCCTGATGCTCTGACTCTCTTTCTGCCCAGTGCAGAAAGGGAGGAAAGTGAATGAGTCACCCGCCTCCCTCTCCATCTCTCCCCCCTTTCTCCCTCCCCCATCTCTTTATTGAGGCAGCTGCACCCTTTGACCTTTACGCTTGTGGAATGTGTGTGTGTGTGTGTGTGTGTGTGTGTGGACCAGTGGTGGAGAGGGCCTGTGGTAAAAGGGGAGTAGAGGGGTGAAGGCAGACAGGGAGGAGAGGAGAGGAGAGGGGGGGGGGGAGTTGGTGAATTTGGGAGATGGAGGGAGAAGGGAGGAGGGGAGAGGTCGCTTTTTCTCCCTACTACAAAAGCTGTCAGGGGGAACAATAAGTATGGAGAATGGTGTGTGTCCAGGGAGGCACTGAGCCGTGTTAGTGTGCGAACCGCGCAGAGAGAGGGCATAAGAAAGAGGGAGAAAGACGGGAAGGAGGAAAAAAGAGAAAGACGGATGACGGAGGTTGAAACGAGATGAGAGGAACATGTAGGAGAAAGGAAGATGATGAGATAGAGAAAGACATACAGAGACGTAAGGAAGACGGGGCGAGAACGAGGG
>JAOVVB010208996.1:0-10748 GCA_028570985.1 Heterobranchus longifilis
TATAATAAAATACTGCTGCTTGATAGTAACAAGACCCACAATAGAAGAAATAAGAAAATTACCGTGCATTAGAAAATAAGCTGGGGTTTCTGTCCTCCCACAACATCATGTCCACAAAAATGTCTGTATCTGACTAAGCAGTGGATAAATTATCACCTAGCATAATAAAATGGGTGGTAAATGGCTGCATATAAATAACAGCTTTTATTCAAAGCGCTTCACAATTTTCTTCTCATTCACTCATTCAAACACACACTCACACCTGTGAGTGACAACCGCCCCATAAACTCTACGCTGACACATGTTGGACACCTTGTCTTGCACTTACCAGTACTCCTCCCCACCAGCCATGCACTTTTCATACACAGGTCCGTCCAGCTCACGCTGGCCCGGGAAGATGGCCTCCTGGTGGATGATAATGGTCTTAATGATCTCGTTAACATGCGCCTGGCAGGCCACAGGGTCCTGGTCATCTGGTATTGGCATCAATGTGGGGCCAAAGCAAATAGCCAGGTTGTAGGGGTCCATCATGTTCTCATCACTGTACTGAGAAAGACTGGAACGACAGCAGCAGTTATTAGTAGAGATAGACCGATCAATCGTTTAAAAAGTGTATACATTTCAGAAACAAAGAGATGCAGCTATCTGCTGAATAAATGTTAAATAAATGTTCATTTAAGTTCAGCAATTTTGTGTCACATTTGTTATTATTAATATTATTTTTAAGTTGTTGTAGGCAATTTTATCAAATGCAAAAAAAGTCAGTATCGGCATTACAAATCTGCCATCGGCCGCCCTGCTCTCTAAATATCATTACCGGCTTCGGCCACTGGAAAACCCATATCGGTTGACCACTAATTATTAGCATCACTTTCTGAGTGTCAAACAAGTGAGCTTTGTTGTGTCGGGACTTACTGATTAAGAAATGCGAACAGGTATCTCATGACGATGATCACGGGCCGCTGAAGAGTCACGATTATCTGCTGAAGGTGATGAGCTCGTTCTGCTCCTGAGTCGAGCTCTGAAATAAAAAACAAAGAGTGAAACAATTAAAGAAAGCTAAATATAAAGCTTACGTTTCATCAGATCGTTTTCCTGGAATGTGACTCACTGGTTGTGGATATGAGGTCGAGGAAACGCTCTTTAGGAAACAGCGGGTTTTCCAGCCCCCTGAAGTAGAGCTTAAGAACGCCTGCCACAGAGTTGATGTCATGATCAGACTGATCATCAACCAGCGGGTCCTCTCCTATAGACACAGCATACATTTAATCATTAATTATTCATTACTATTCATGTAACACGGCACCGATGCAGCTTTTTATGCCTCTTTCAAGTTGGGAGGTTAATATAAACATTGAGAGTGCAGTTATGTTTCCTCATTTATTATTACTCCAAGATGCTGATCTTATGTATTATGCATGTACAATGGTTTACATGTCCATTACGGGGTTACATGTGACACATGGGCTCTTTATTTGCACTTTAGAAGCCTGTGGAGGAGACTGTGGCTTTTGAGGTGGACAAAACACAATTTAAAATCAATCAAGAGAAGATGGCCAAGCGCACTGGGACTAACCTCTTTCAAATGCATTTTTAATATCGTTGACTTCGACCTGGGAGCCTGGAACTCGAAATATACCTTGCTGCTGAAGACCTGTAGACAGATAGACCTGTTAGTGTACTTTGCACATTTTATGTATAAGAATAGTAACCAGTCTTCACAGTATGTGCACAGCACTTAAAGCCTGAAGGTTAAAGAACATAAACAAAGTCATTTAAAAAAAAAGACAAAACAAATGTAAGTTTATGCTACATTGTGAGTGTGGGGAAGTACTGTATGTATGTGACAAAAATAGTGAAGAATGGTGTGAGACTGGATATGAAAGACCAGAGTAGTCTGCAGCAGCAGCAAATAATACAAGGTGTCATGAGATTAAGGCTGCGACCTGCTAGAAGAAATTAGTCATTAAGTTATCTAGTGTCAATATATTTAGTGAATTTGTTTGGGTTTTTTCTGGTTGTTTTATGAGAAATGTTTAGTGGATGAAATGATAATCACATGTGTATAATAATCATAAACATGCTTTTGTCATTAATAAGCACTTGGTTTTATGAGATCCCTTTAGCATAACTGTATTCTGCTGCAATGACACTGAAGAAACAGTCTGACAACAACTTGATTAGTCAGAAAATGCTGTTATTTAGGTTCTTTTCAACCAAATAGTTCCTGGAACTATGGAGCCACAGGAACTAAAATATGGACTAAAAGTCCCCGTTCCTGTGTGTATTTTTACTGCATCTGAAGAATTATAAATATTAAGTGAATGAAAAAATTAAGCTGTACAGCTGCAAGTTTTGTGTTTGTAAAAATCAGCACTGCAAAATCTGTCCCAGTAGTTCCCATTAGAAGTGACTACCATCAGGGTACAATATGGACTTTTTTGGCACCAGGAGGTAATAATTTAGTCCCAGGTACCTCCATTTGAAATGCAGGTGAGATTTCTGTGGTGGAAAAGGGCTATTTGTATCCTGAAGATTTATTTTCCAGTCTAGGACATTTCTATTGAAAATATGGTAGATAGTATGCTTTGTTAAAGAAATGTATAATACATATACTGTATGATTTCCTGACACAACTACTCAAATTAATTATTTCCATCAGAAAAATGTGAGCTTATATAAAAACAGGGAGGGGCAGAGTATGGGAAAGCACAAGTTACTTGTGGAGAGGTAACATACGAACACAACAGGAACCTACCGTACAGATTGATGTATCGAACGCAGCTCTCAACCACCACTGGTATAGGCTGCCCCGAGTCCTACCGGACAACATTCAAATGATAAATTGGAAGCACGTACACAAAAAAATAATAGAAAACAAATAGTCATGCCAGCAGCAGGGGGTTATCTTCAGAAGCTTATAGAGGCAGCCAATCAAATTAATTCACCACACAAAGTTGAGAGAACACTGTTAATCATTTAATGATTATTCAAATAACTGATGTTAGGTGTGTCGAACAAAAATAAGCAGAACAAAATGGTGTTAGTGTTTGCACCACCGTATGTTACTATCACTACAGTATTTTCACAGGAATGCCAACAGGACAGAGGCACAGAGATGTTGGTTAGCATACTGAACACAGTGCGATTATCCCGCTCTGCTATAAGACAGAGTACCTGACTCCTGGCACGGACATTCCGTCTTCCCCTGGGCAGAGAGCAGAAAGGCACGTAGACAGAGGAAGAGAGGCAACAAGAACCACAACAGGTTAGTGAGAGAGAGAGACAGACCGTACAGAGAGAGAAAAAGAGGAGGCCTGGCCTGAGAGAATAGCCAAAGCATCAATGCCTTGTGGGGTGTGAAATACGAGGACGTGGCTCGGCAGGGGGAGTGTGTGGGAGGGAGGGTGCTACCTGAGAGGATGGGGCTGAGAGCTACATACAGTGAGGCATTATTCTAGGGCTGCAACTAACCATGTATTTTCATCATCCATTAGTCTGCCCATTACTTTCTTGATTAATTGGTTGAATACTTTGTTTTGTACGATGTCAGAATATAGTAACAAATGCCCATCACAATGTCCTAAAGCCAAAGGTGTCATCGTTTAATAACTTTTTTTTTTTTAAAGCTAGAGCCCGACCGATTTATCAATCCTATCACAGACATATCGGTAGCGGCGTATATGTGTTGTCTGATATGCACTGATATGAAAACTTATTTTACAGAACATTTAATGCCAAAACGATGCTTGGGGTGATTTAGAAATGGTGTCATTATGTAGTTTGTTCAGCAGAGCATGGTAAGCAATTTATTTAGCTATTTATTTTATTTCTATTTATTTTCTCAGTGTTCATCTCGAGAATTGGATGACAATATAATACATTGTACTGTATGTATAATGTTAAATGTTCTTTAATTAAGTTATTTGTTTAAGAAAGCAATTTGCACATAGAAAATGTTTATTTACATTCCAGCTAAAAAAAAATCACTATATCAGCCGCAATATCATAATCGGTGTATTTTTCCCCTCTAAAAACGGTATCGGTCTCAAAAATCCCATATCTGTCGGGCTCTACTAAAAGCTAAAGATATTCCGTTTATTATCATATAAGACAAATAAAAGTAGAAAATCTTTAAAAAGTTAGAACCTGGAATGAAGGAACATTTAGAATTTGTGCTTGAAAAATGACTTTAATGATAGATCTTTTTTTTCTAACAATCGACTGATGGTTTTAGCTGTACTGCTCCACTGCTGTTGATGCACGCTCTCCTGTTTGACTGAGCATTAGAGTGGATGTGTGGCCATGTGTTAATTTGCATATAGCCTGACATTGCTGGTGCATGGCCAACTGACATACATGAAGCCAAATTAATTCAGTGTCTGGAGGCCACAGGAGGGATCACAGGAGTATGGATGTTAAAAGCAGACCCTGCACCGGTGCAGTGCTTATGAAAATCAAACCATCTCCAGAATTTGTTTGATTGGTTTTCACTTCACCCTGTCTTTCCTAAATTGCAAGACTGTGAACACAAGGCAATGAGCAAGAGGAAAGTCAGTGCATGAGTGAGCCAACATTTGGGTAAAAGAGTGGTCAAAGGCAAGAGAACCCCCCAAGGACCGCTAGCGAGACAGCTGAGCTCATGGAGAGACAAAGAGCACAGATGGGCTAATACCTGAATGAAGGCCTCCATATTGCCGTTAAACAGCTTACGGTTAAAAATGGAGCGAGGTCTAGACTTCCGCATTCTCTGGGGTTTAGGGGGAAGAGTGGGGGGCCTGGGGAGATGGTGGGGGGTGTACGGTTGGTACAGGGTAAATATGAATAAGAATGCAATTGGTCAATACAATTTTACACATCAAAATACAGGCTTTTTTTTTCAAAAATGTTTCTGTTGCCATGTCTTTACCACAGTCATTTACACCTACAAAAACAATTATATATATACAATATATAATATTTTATATTATTAAATATTCAAATGCAATGAGGCGACCGATACCACTCTCATATCTGTATGGTAAATATGAAGCTACAGCCACCAATCGGTTAGCTTAGCTTAGCACAAAGACTGGAAACAGCTAGCCTGGCTCGAAAGTAACACAATGACATGTTGTGGTTTTACAGGTGCGTTCGTCACTCCGAGCACCAGAGCGTACTCTGGAACAAACTGGACCGTTTGTAAATTCAGAGGGCTGTTGCAATATACCGTTGGGTTATTCAGAGCACCTCACTCTCGGAGCGGCAGAGCGTATTCTGGGCACTCTGTCTGAGGAGACAAAGCAGCAGAGCGCCAAGAATGTTTTAACTTAACCCGTTCATTAATTCATGTAGAAATAGAACGCTCTATTTTTTGGAACATCAACGCTCTCATTTTAGTGAAGAGCGTCAGATTTGATTTAGAAATGCACCTTATGAACATCAGGCTAGCTGTTATCCCCTGCTTTCGAACTTTATGCTAAATAAACGGTCTGTTAGTGGTAGCTTCATATTTAGCATAAAATCACGAGAGCGGTATTGATCTTCTAATCCAACTCTTGGCAAGAAAGCGACTAAGCATATTTCCCCAAATGTCAAACTAGTCCTTTAAACTGACCCTTAGATGGAGCTGCTGTAGCAAACTTCATCAAAGTCAAGAATAATGACTACAGGGAATTATCACACACAAAATCCAATAAAGATTTGATTGCATTTAATGGAATGTGCTGTAGTTCAAAATAGGTAGAAGCCAAACACTTGTATTCAATTAGTCATGAGCCTGGCTTGTCAATATTTGTTCATTTTCGGCTCACTGATTTTTTATAAATAGAACAACAGCAGGACATTATCCATCTCACTGGCATTTCATACATATTTTTATAGATTAAAACTGGGAAGAACAACTCAGAGCACCGCCTTCTCTAATTAGGATCAAACCCTTTGTTCGACAAATAAGAGAGAAGTTGGGACTACGCTCATATTCCCACAGTGTGCTCTCATTCCTGCCACATCCAGGGACACAGGAAGGATTTTACACACCATCGCCTACTTTATTCACCCTCTTGTCACTGGACATCTTACCTTGTTGTTCCATATTCAGCCCTCTCCCCTATAAGGAAAAAGACAGCAGAGAAAGAGCCAAAATTAGTATACGCTAGTTTTACAATCACAGAAGTTCGCTGTACGGTTGAGTGCTGGCCGACTATACAAGGCTGGCAGATGGAGACGGAAAGGGGTGTTATGAGAAAACGGGCATCTATTCAGGCAGGCTCAATGGGGTGAGCGCCATGGCTGCATTTGACTCACGGCCAGGCAGCAGTCATTCAGCGGTTGCCCTAGAAACGGCACAAGAGCCCCAGAAGGGGATAGCTTGTCTACTCGCTCTGCAAAGTGAAAATGTATCCAGGGGCAACAAGAGTGGGAGGTTTGTGGAAGCTGATTTGTACAGTGTGATGATTTCATGATATATCTGCAGCACAATCACACACACATACACACATCTCATTGTACGCAAACTAATCAAGAGGCCTCACTTTGATCAGTCGATCAGAAATGTTTGTTCAAGGATCATGTCGTGTGTCAAGCAGCTTCCAGCACAATCCTACTTTATGTCAAACACACATAATTCAAACCCGAAAGCAGATGTTTCAGTCTGAAGTCGAAACACACCATGACATGGAACAAATACATTTTTATTCACTCTTTTGGCTCCGGTAAATGCATATTAAATATGACAAATATATGAAGTGCAGTATTACTACTCCAAGGTTTTTCTACCCTGTGACCTGCTTTTAGGTCCAAAAATTGTCAAGCTATGAATAACAACTTCAGTACAATGCAATTTTGTATTCAATTTCAATCTATCAGATGTGCTATGTACTCTATATCTGTAAGAGTCTGAAAAACTATGTACTGACCCACACACTAATATCTAACCAAAAGCAGATGCTTGCAACACACTGACATACATCCTTATTCAAACTTTTGGCTCAGGTTAATGTGCATTAAATATATAGACTTTGGCATGTCATAGCTTTCGAACAAAGTGCTTCTCATCATGAAACGTAGAGTTTTATGACCCTGTTGGAGGTCCAAAAGTTGTCAAGGAAATGACAAATTGAGTACAACATAATTCTGTATTCTATTTCCAAAAAACTAGTGCCACCACTTTCCACTACACTAATGTATAGCACAATAAGGTTATATAAGCTACTATTCATACAAAGTATGTAGGGCATTCCAACTGCGTATGTGGATTTTGTGTACGCCAGAAATGCCTGGATGTTTACAAGATTATGATCAAGAGTATGAGACGTGAGCTTACTGGACAACTGCCTCACGATGCATTGTGTCTCTTCAGACTGCAAGGCAGAGCCAGGCTAAAAGCTGTTTGATCACTTTTATGTCACAAGTTTTAATATTTTTTGCAGGCGAGAAAGAAACAATTTAGATTCCCAATATGCGGTCAGTTTATCCAAATAACGTCTGTTGGAAATTTGCTGTGACTTTTTCGTAGATGTGTGAGCCGCTGGCAGGGTGAGAGCTGCTGTCAGTCATGTGATGCAGTCACATCACTGTCTTGCTTGAGCATAGTTCAGTGTGAACAATCTGTCGGTGATGTCATACTTAGTAGGCAGTATGCAGTATACAGATTGAGTATGTAGTAGGCAGTATGCAGTATACAGATTGAGTATGTAGTAGGCAGTATGCAGTACAGATTGAGTATGTAGTAGGCAGTATGCAGTATACAGATTGAGTATGTAGTAGGCAGTATGCAGTACATACAGATTGAGTATGTAGTAGGCAGTATGCAGTATACAGATTGAGTATGTAGTATGCAGTACATTAGTATGTGATTCCTCACCTTCTCCTAGCGTCTGCTTCAGAAGGTCATGCTTGGCCTGCAGTTTGATAATGAGATTGCTGCCATTTAAGTACTCCTTGTATTTCTGCAGATTAAATAAATAAAAGAGACACATAAGATTAAGGTTATTTAGGTTATAGTTAGTTAGAATGTATTGCTGCTCTCATTTGTCTGAGAACTCACAGTGAAGTAGAAGCCCTCAGTCTCTTGCTGATTGGCTCGTCTCTTAACGATGTTTGCCTTGCTCATGTACGAGTCGGAGGAAGCCGATTTGACCGACTCTGTGGATTGGCTGTGCTGGAAGGCCTCCGAAACATCAAAGTCCTCCACCGTGAGCATGTCCTGAAGGGTCTGCATGGTGGCGTCAAGAGTCTTCCTCACCTGACACACGCAGCACACAAACAAGATCGAAACATGTGACTTTAATTCTAACAATATCCACAATTACAATATCTCTGTCACGTATAATTATATGAAATCTTTATTAAATTAATTAGGCGTGTTGTACACACATCAATAAATAATATTGTAAATATACCTAATGAACATACATCTTCTCAGAGTCACAAACAAGCTGTATGGTGTAAACAAGCCAGCACAGTCTAAGATTATATCACTGCAGGCCATTTTCACAGCAGTCTGACTGACACACGGTAAACAACAGAGTAATTAGCTACCTAGCATGAGGCGTCGTGACATGAAAGATTAACTATGTTCCTTCCATGTGAGGCAGACAGGAAGGCAGTGTGCATTTCCATATTCATAACAGACAGGCACTGACACACACACACACACACACCGATGACCTTTAAACAAGTGTGTGTGTGTGAGTGACAGTGGCCTTGGTGACTCCAGGCCAGAGAGCATGCTGGGGCGGCCCCACAGTGGAAGATGAGAGATGACCCCACATGTCCGTGTCAGATTAAAGATGAACATAAATGACAGTCCTAAAGACACGTTGTTTGCTGTTACATGTTAGTATGACAGAGGTGAGGGTGCTGCCAATCCCAGTTTAAAACACAGCAAATCCAAAGAAGGTATCGAAATGCTTCCGGTGCTTTAACCCTCTGAAAACAGATCTCCCGCAGGTGATGCATGATCCTGTTTAAATTTATCTAACGTAAAAACCATATTAGCTAGAGCATTCATTGTTTTTGCAGCGGAAAGCTAAGGCTTCCGTCTTTCACGTCATCATGTTGTACATTTGTGATTACGTCACTGTGTTAGGTTACGTTACGTGCGGTGCAAAACTGTGTGGCAAATTAAACAAATCGAAATCAAAACACCTTCACACTCTTCTCATATTTTGAGCATATCTCAAAAAACTAAAGAAAAATACATTTAGCAATCTTTTGGATCAATACATGTGTGTCTATTTACTAAAATTTGATGATAAAAACACATGTACGATTTTTTTAAGACACTTTTTATCAATTATTATGGTTTATTGACTCATATAACCTTTATACAGATTTTAAGGGTTATGACGCATTTGAAAGAAATGACAAATACCAATGTAGGCACTGGCGGACCATTTCTGTTGCAGAGTTTAAAGGGTTAAGTATGACAAACAGCCTTTTGATGAGCGATAAGTGTTAATCTTAACATGATAGAAAGTATCTGCCAGTTAGAAGGTCCTAATAGAGAAGCAGATGTTCAAATGTTTTTGTAGTTCGACATTTTGGGAAATGTGCTTGTTCTCTTTTTTAGCTGAGAGATGAATGATGAGATTCACACCACTCTCAGGCCTGTGATGTAAATATGAAGCTGCCATCAGCTGCCAGCTAACTTAGCTTAGCACAAATACTGGAAACAGGGGGAACAGCTAGCCTGGTAACAAAATCCACCTGCCAGCACCTGGATGTCAAACTGTTCCTATAAAACAGTTTTGAGTCAGGAAGTCTGTAAAAAGTATTTCTCAAAGACCCCAAAGCCTGTTAACATTGTATTATAGACTATCCTACATTTAGAGAGGCAGATATGCATCTTTAAGATATCTTCCTGTTCTGCAACACGTGGACTCACTTGATTGATAGTTTGAACGATAAGACATTAATTTCCTGCTGCAGAATTTTGCAATAACCTGGTGATATGCAATGGCCTCTGCATTTTTAAATGTCTACGAGACTATTATGTGCACACCATGTTACTCCACAGCATACAGTTTGTCTTTTTATGCTTTTCACCAATATTTGACATTTTTCATGATTTAACCAACTTTAATTTCTATTCACTAAAATTTCTTTGTGCTTTGATAGATGCAGCTGGGGTCCTAAATCACCAACATATACAGTCATATACATATACATACCTACTGTGAAATAAAACTTTAACCTTCATGGTAAGAAGAGCAGATGTGTTATGTCACACAGCAAAAGTCACATATTTAATGAGTGTGCCTATTGTTTAGGCCATCATCTACAAACTAAATGGATGTGTGAAGATCTGTGTGGCTTACCACCTCAGCTAAACAGTTTCCTGGAGAAAACCTGCATTTACTGTATATGAGGCCATATGACTGAGTAAATTTAGCCATATGTCCTCTTCTGAGTCAGCAGAAAAGTACCGTGTATAGTACACTTGGGGTGAGCTTGATTCATTTTGAAATGAAACGCTGACGGGGGCTACCTTCTGCCCCGTGAGGCTTGTGTGCACTCTCACCTCTTCATTTTCTATCCTCAGCGTGGCCAGGCGGGACTGCAGCTGGTGGTAGCGCATCAAGAGCTCTGTCTGGACAGGCTGCTGCGCACTCACCTGACACACCTGGGATTAAGAAAGAAAGGGAATGTTACCAGGAGGATTTAACACAGAGAGCAGCAAACATGATGAGATTAGAGATGTTCTGACACCATTCTTTTCTTCCCTATACAGATTCCGATACCTGAACTTATTGTCCGACACCGAG
>JAOVVB010209007.1:0-10748 GCA_028570985.1 Heterobranchus longifilis
AGTTTACTACAGTGTCCTCTTTGTGATGCAACAAAAATATTTGTTTCTTAAAACAAAGTTTGCAATGTTTTGAGACAAAAAGTCGGAATGTTTCCAGAAACAAACAAACAATTTTATGAAAAAAGTCGTAATGTTTTGAGAAAAAGAAGTCATCATTTTATGAGAAAAGTCATAATGTTTCCAGAAAAAAACAATTTTATGAAGAGTCGTAATGTTTCGAAGGAAAAAAAGTCACAACAAAGCAAAATGTAAGGTAAAGTGATTCCAGTGTGTTTTAGTGCTGTTTTAAGTTTCAAGCATATTTCGTTGGGATAATATTTTATCGGGATAATATCGTGAATCGCAATTACTTCGGCCAGGATAATGGTGACATGAAATTTTCATATCGTCCCATGCCTAATTACATGTTTATTGTATCCTGCCTGTGAAGTGAAGATAACAGATTAAGTGTTTTAAAAAAAGTGTTTTACTGCTGAACCCTGTCTTGTCAAACTTTAGTAAATTAAACTGAAAGTGAACGTTGTCGCTACCGGTTACAAATCGAATTACTTAAAAGTTACAGTAGACGGACTTACACCATTGTTAAAAAATTGATCAGTGACAGAAAACATTCTGTAAACACGACCGCTGCTGCTCTATTACTCTGAGGTGATTCATGTAAGAAACTGCAGGACGCCGACGCAAAACGATGTTTCGGTCACGTTGCGTTTGTGTTACCTGTGTGCAGCAGCGCGGCCGTCTTTATCCGGCTTTCCTCCAGCGTTAAGAAGCAGCCGCTCTTCTCTGCAGCCGCGTCTTCTGCTCCGATATCACAGGTCAGCACCATGATGGGACCCCTCCCCCCCTTCAGATGGACCTGGATTCTGTCCTGCACACACACACACACACACACACACACACACACACACACACACGGTCAACCTGATGATGATGCTTTTATTGTTTACCTCACAGGAGAAGATCTCTGTGAAATCTCAAGTATTGAATTAACTATTACTGTCTGATATCAGTAACTACTTTATATCTCCAAAATCTTAAATTGTTTTAGGTGTTTTACATAACATGCCTGTATTTTTAATCATTGTATACCTACACCAAGGATATTATAGAATGCATTTATTGATAATCCATCATGCTGAATGTATATTTAATTCTTTACTATTTTATTACTAAAGTTCTCTGTCATTACCATTATTATTATTTATTTTTCATTCTCTGAACTCACTTGTAAATAAGATCTCGATCTCAATGTGACTTCCTGATTAAATAAAGTATATATAAATGTAATGTTTGAAAATATTCAAACATATATACAGGACACACTTCTCTGAGAACAGGCGAGATCACCCTGGAAACTACTCCGCGTCGCGTTGTTTACCTCTTCCGGCGCAGGAACCTCCAACTTTGTTTCCTCCGGAGCTTTGACGGCGAGGACCGTCTGCCCCTGGAAGGCTCGGAGCCGCGTGATGTCCTCGTAGGTCACGTAGGCCGACGTGCAGGAAAGGTTAAAGAAAACAACAATACTACAAAACAGCACATCGAAGGAATGTTTCCTGCCGTCCAAAACATCCTTATTTGTAAAACAGTGGAACCTCAAGTTAGAGAAGCTCGGAGAAGCTCCAGGATCCAGGTCATTCAGTTCCTGTAGAACTGATGAATATGGAGTGGAAATGTATTCTATAGGTGTTTTCACACCTGTTCACTCCTCTTATTGGTCAGATGTGTCCGGGGGGGCGGGAGCAAGGAAGTAAATACAGGAAGAAGGTCCTGTGTTCTGGACTTGTGCTTATTTCTAACAGATAATAGTATAATAAGAACTTTCGCTTTGTATTGCCCGTATTATCACGATTTAAGATTGCGATTATTTAACAAAGTTGAAGTGAAAGAGACGAGGCAGGATACAGATTTGTTAGCATGGTTATTTGAACATAAAGCTTTTTATTTGCTGACTTTACAGAACAAGCATGGGCTAAAAGAAAGACGGCATTGTATAGATGATTCTCTCTCTGGATGTAATATTTCCTGATATTATTTCTGTGTCAGCTTTATTGCTAGTAAGGCGATATATATAAAAGGTACAATATTAGATTGTAACTACTGCAAGATGTTTTTTATTTTTGCTAAATTGAAGATGTTCTTTATGGTTATTGTACTGGAAGCTATAGATGAAATGTTTGGGGTTTTTGTTGTTGTATGGGTGTCATGTAATTTCGTGTGGGATGGGCCACTTACTGGCATGACACGTAAATAAAATAAATAATTAATTCAGGTCATATGATAGCGGGCTCTGTCTCGCGCTGCTGGTTTGTTGTACTGGTTGCAGTTTTCACTGCACAGCAGCAGGAGTCGGTTGGGCTTGAATCTTGTACACGAGCCCAAGTCTGCCTGTAATCCATTACCTGGAGGACAGTAGGCTAGAAGAGGGGACTAACTAAATCAAAACACAGCAGAAACCAGAAACAGTGGAAGGTTGGGCTCGCGGTTTGCAACCCAAAACCTGTAAAACTCATATGTGCTGCAGCTCCAGCACAGCTCCTCGGAGTCTGCCGGTGTGAAAGGATATGCAGCGTTGTCCACGTCGTCGGTCATCTCGAAGAGCTGCTGGGCGCAGCTTTTGATGAGGGAGTCGAGCGTGTCCTCCACCAGCTTCAGGTTCTCCACCTCTCTGTGGAACTTCTGCTGGTTCATCCGCAGGAAACTGGAGATGTGACAGCTTCCTCTGGACACACGACAGTCAGAGAGCGCGGCGTTACTGCAACGCCTACCGCCGACACACAGTCACTTTTTACACTTGGAGTGTTACCTTTTTAAATTGAAAAGCGACCGAAATGAGCAAAATCAAAAGCAGTATCGATGATGCACGATATTGTTTGCCAAATAGTGGCTCTTGTTTTTGTGTCTAACTTTAAATAAATGATTTAATGGTCTTAGTCTGGTACATTCCCAAAAATATGGCAGTTGCCATATGACATGATACCATGAAGCCTAAGAAGTATTTGAAAATAAGAATAATTGTCAGAGCATAAAACGTTTAAATCGGAAGTCAAAACGAATCTTGAATTTGGAGAATCGTGACGCCCCCCTAGAAATTATAGTTAGAAAAAATAAGACTCTTTCCAAGAAAATGCCAAAAACAGATAAGGTGGCATGGCAGATATTATCAGATGATTTTAGCTCATCATAAATACTGTATATTAGGGCAGAAAATAATGATTATTTCCATTATTGATTCATGTTTTTATTATTTTTACGATTAATTGTTTAGCCAAAATCAAATACTTAGTAACAGCCCAAAACCCAAAGATATTAATTTTACAATTTTTAAAAACAGAGAAAAACTGAAAATCCTCAGTTTTTGAGAAGCTGAAATTAGTAAATGTTTAGCATTTTTTGCTTGACAAATGACGTGAATTTAACAATTGATTTTCTGATGTTACACTAATCAATTGATTGACTAATCCTACTGTCGTATGTCAGCTGATAATTAACAAGAAATTACAGAAATACCAAAGAAATACGTTCATGTTAAAAACGAATAACATCCAATATATTTTTAATCAGACGTTTGTACTCTGACGTATCTGCTGTAAAACACGTGATTTGTAGTTAATTGGTTTTAATGTGGGACAACAGTGACTGTTACAGAACTAAAGAGTATAAATAGATCCATAAAACAGCAGAATATAAAATCAAACATGCGCAGTGAATAACAATACAACGTGAAGACGTGCGTTCTCACATCCACTTGATCCTGTTGGCCGACTGCTTCTTGATGAGGCGGATGCCGTCCAGGACGTTGGTGATGTCGTAGACTCGTCGCTTGCGGGTCTGCAGGCTCGTGGCCACCTGACGGAGGTCCAGCGAGCCGTCCGGAGCCGCCAGCAGCAGCTCCAGGAAACGCTGCGTCAGCAACCCCAGGGACACATCTGAGTACAGCAGCACAGGCAGCGTCAGAGCAGGAGGATACGACTTTAAACAAAAAACATTTCCATCATGCTAAGGACTCGTACATCTGTGTTGTTTAAAAAAAAAAAACAGGAATAAAACAACAAAACTTTCTATCCATCATTTTCTAATTCAAACTTCAATTATGTCTAAGAATATAACTTATTGTTGTCTTGTTATATTGTCAAATAAGTGAATAATAATCCTTTAAGATTTTCATTGAACCAAACCTAAATTTTTGATACTATTTGTGTATTTGCTGGATTTTTGTGTAATCTGTAATCTAGCGTCACTGTTTGCTCTCCTACAGTCGTATCACTTACTGCTAATGCTAATCCAACAGTACAGAAATGCCAAAGATATATGCTCATTCATTCATTCATTTTAGATCGACAACGGTTTTCGTGAGTTTCGAGAGGAGGCGGATGCCCCCTGATTTGCATAAAGTAGCCTGGACCTCAACTTTATGCAAATGTGGATCCGGCAACGCGACACCCCGTCTCTCGAAACTCACGCGGCGCTACCAGAATGCATTGCACCGCTGCTTACAGAGACAATGAATGGGAATGCGTGGAAATGACGACCCCTGTGGGCACGTACCATCACACAGCTGTAAACATTTTAGTTCCAAACACCATGAAAAACTCTGCTTTGTATTTAATTTATTTTTTAGAAATTCTGAATTTTATATTTTAGAAAACAGAATAGAGGCAATATTTTTCCATACTTATCCAGACCTGGAAATTACAAAAATCACGGACGAAATTTTCAGAGTCGGTGTGTAAACGTGATTGGAACAACTTGAGGTTGTATTTATTTTTTAAATATGACAACTTTGGATCGAAATTAGAGACTCAGTGTGCAATGGCCTTAAGACCTGTCATTCTGCGACACTTCTCTGTACTTTAATGCAGTTTGAGAATTCTGTCGCGCTCAAAAGTTACTGAGGTTTCTGTACAAACAGCCGTTAACAGCGAAACTCCTGAAAATGATTTGATTACATGACAGAAGCACTCACCATGTCTGGTCTTGGTCTGGATCCTCTCTTTCTCCCGTTGCACGCTGACGCTGGAAAGAAAGAGAAAGAGGCATTAAAAATATCTTACTCTACTTTAAGTTAAACTTTCTGTGCAGGAAGAACTTCAGTGTCTCACCACAAACACCTGACAACAGTTTTAGAATAACAGCATGGAAATGGATTCATAAAATCTAAAGAAATTTTTTTTTACCCAGTCGTTTCGGCCGCTGAGGTCTTCTTAACAACTGGATCCTGGAATTCACAAAGTGAAAACAGAGCAGGTTAAAGCTGCACTGTAAAGTTTCATTCATTTGGCAAAATTGAAGAAAAAAAAAACCGGAAACACTTTTTTGTAACACTAATAATTGTACATTTACAAAATGACACAGCTGAACGGCATGTTTTTATATTCTATGTACTGCTGACAGTAGAATAAGTCACTATAAACCTATAATAAGGCCCTTTCATGCAAAAAATATATATAAATATATATATATTGTGATATTTCATTCATTCATTCATTCAACCTTAATTTAATCTTGAGGAATCATTGAGGGCATGACCTCGTTTTTAATGTCAAGAGTGCAAATAAACAGAATAAACACATTTAAAAAATTAATTAACGACAAAAGCAGACAACAACAGAACACAGTTAAATTCAAGAGCAGAGTCGTTTGTAATCGTGGTTTTAAATTGGCTCATCAGTACGATAGTGTTCAGTTTGATTGTTTGTTGTGTGTGCAGCACAAAAACTAAAAGCAGTTTTCTAAAATTAGTATTCACACGTGGAACTTCGAGCATCAGCCAATCACGTGACCGAGTGGAATAACGAGTGTAGGACCAGTTTATTAGAGAAGTGATGTATGATGGCAAGTTAAGGGCTTGATAAATAAATAAAAAAAACAAGGCAATATACCGCCAGAATCTTAAAAAAATACTGTGATACAAATGTTTGATCATACCGCCCAGCACTACTTTATATTACATCAAAAAACATTGAATAAAGTAGTTCAGAGTTACTGAGAGGACTGATAGGAAGAATGGTACATATGAATAAACAGAATAAAATGATATATATAGTAATATCTCCTGACCTGCTGTGGTGGATCCACTGCAGGAGGTTCTGGTGCCGGATGCACCACGTAAGCAGGACCATCATCCCCGCCTTCGTCATCCTCATCCTCACAGCCGCCACCGGTGGCCCACTGATCCTCGTCCTCCGACGACTCGGCTCCCCAGGGGCTGATCATGCCGTGGGGCCCGTCCAGGTACGGCGGCATGATGGGGATGGCGTCACTGTTGACCCCGTTGGTGGAGATGTCCTCCGGCAGGAAGTGGTCTTCACAGATTAAATGCTGCTCCGTCGAGTCCTGCTTGTCCGTCTCCCTCAGCGCCGCCAGCCATACCTGCACAAAGTCATCGGTGTCACCGTTCTTTTACACCGGAGGCATTTTCACAGATCTGTACTACTCACTTTACTTTTTTTTTTAAATGCCAAAATTACACCATTTATCATAGCCACAAACTATAAAAACAGACATTACTGTCTGATTTTCCAACAGACCTTGAATGGATCATGTGTGACGAATGTTTCCATCAGGAAAAATAACCAAATGTAAGATTACAATAGTGATATTACTGCACAAAATACATTTTTTTTGGGCTCTCCCTACATCTAGTCATGATTGCACTGTTTCCATAAAGATGCAGGACTTAAATAAATATTGCAGTGAAAATGAAAAAAAACAATCCCAGTTTTTAACTGTGCATTAAAAACAGGCCTGCAGACGTCCAGGGTGAATTTACAGCCCACAGCAACTTACTACGCTATAGTCTCTGGCTTATGTTTGATACCTTGTGTCTGCAAAAAATGTTGCACATTTCCGTCTATGGTCGTTAGCGTAATTAGCATGCATTAGCTCGGAGGGCTAACTTGGCTTGTTTATTATATTATGTGTCACCCTGAACCTCCAGCTGAACAGTTTACTAAAGCCTTGCTTGATAATCTCTATGAAAAAGGAACGTGATGCGTTTATAGAGCTGGGGCAACTACGTCACAGCGCATTGCACTGTGGTCTGGATCGCCCTGGGGACCACCATATTGCCAGATATCAGATCTGCGGTAGGCAGACAGCGCTGTATTTCATGGATTTATTCATTGTCAACCACGGGCACACAGCGACAACAAACAACCAACACAGAAAAACAGCAATAAAACATTAGTGTAGTGAATCACCGCTGTCCTAAAGGCTAACAGCGCTCGATTAGCACTCTGGCACGTGTTACTGCACAGCTGAAATTATATTTGATACGGAGTCTGTATGGACTCTGCTCAGTGCATTGCATTTCTCGCTGCTGCAGATCCCCTGCTCTATACTAACACTAAGTCAGTGTAATAGGAGACGGTGGTCTGTGGATCTGGATGTTGACATGCCATAAAGCCTAACAAACCGTGCACCACCTCAAGCATGCATAAACTGTAATAAAAACAGGCTTAAACCACAGAACAAATTGTCTAATTGTTGTATTAAACAGCCAAATCTGAGTAGACAGACACAGCCCTAGAAATGTCCCTGTTTCTTAATTTCAGAAATCTGGTCACCTTAAGACAGAAAAAAAGCATCAAAATAGAGCTTGTTTATAAAAACAAGATCCGTTCGGATACCGCCCCCCCCCCCCCTACAGAGGTTCGGGCCCCGGATGTCCTCAAATCCTAGAAACGCCCCTGGTCGTTACCTCTCTCAGCTCTGCAGGATGCGGGACCGTTTCCTGACGAGGCTCAGGTAACGTTACTTTGACGGGCACGGGCACAGCTAACGTCACTTTGCACGTAACGTTAGCCTGTGTCGGCCGGTAATTATAGGAGGAGAAGTTAAAAACAGAGGGAGCAGCCTCGGGCTTCAGTCTGTTGGTCTGGTGGACCGTCAGTACCCCCGCCTCAAAAATCAGCTCGTCCACATAGTCGTTGTTTACAAAGTGCTCGCTACAGACGCGAGCATTCCGGCTGTCTGGAGACGTCTCTCGTTTCAGAGCAGCTAGCCAGCGACGACGACGAACCTCCGGCCGCTTCGGCAAAACATGAAAGTGGACGATCTTTCCTTCCGCTTTGACCCTGAAATATTCATTTCTGCATCCAGGAGCAATGCAAAATGTGCCTCTACCATACTTGTATCGCTTTTTAGTTTGGGGTCCCTTATTATCCATTGAGTCAGTTAGCTTCGGTGTTAGCTTCCAGCAACATGACGTCACCGGATACGCTAGGACAAGATGGAGCTAACTTGTTTATTCCAAATAAAATGTTGGATTGATGTGCCAAACTTTCTAGAAAAACAGGTAAAATATAATGCTTTATGGACAAAAATGTTACCTCTTTATTTCAACTGTTTATATTTTTGGGAAAATACCACATACATAAAATGAACTGGACCATAAACTGTACCCCGGCCTTAATATATTTATTTACTTTCTTCGCCTCCTGTATTTTGTTTTTATTGAATGTAAAAGCTTATTGCACAACCGAATGTATTTTTATTTTTTTATGTAATAACTGAACTCCCTGGCATTTTGTTTTCTCTTTTTGTTCTTTATATTATTTGGGTCTGAGTGTTATTTGTAAAGTTGTAAAAACGAAAGGAAAAGAAGAAAAAAAACCTTACACTTGTTTTAAAAATATATCAATTATTATTTTCCAACAAGTAAATGATGCTAACGTTACAGGGATAAATAAAAGGCATATTAATAATAAACATCTCTATTGAAGTACCTTAACGTTAGCTAAATAACCTTTTGGTTGAATTACTACCGTTACCTTGACGCGTGCTGGGTCTTTGGGGAAGCTGAAGAATCTTTTCGGTGGTCGGTTGAAGATCCCCCGGTTGACGTTCACCGCCTCGCGGTTCGGACACCCAGAGACGACACACTTCACCATGGTAACCGTCACTCCGCCACCCAACGGCACACCCAAGCCCCGTTAATAACCGTTAAAAACCGTCACATTAACAGTACGATTGTGCGCCCGGTTTGTTTATGTCGTGTTTCGCTGATGTTTTTCTGACCGGAAGAGGTGTGTTTTTGAACCGGAAGTACAACAATGGAGGGAAATATAGCAGAGCGCGCCAATTTAGCGCCATCTACTGTCTGAGCACCGTTATTAAATAGGTTAAATGTAATATAAATCATTATCTACTGATTTACTCCTACTACTTGTAAAAGTAGCATACAGCACTGACAATCTAAAAAACATGTTTGTTTTTTTCAATGTGAGACTAAAAGACACATTTTAAACTCCTTTACGTTTACAAATCAGATGAAAAAGAGACTTTGCTCTGCATTAAATAGCCTATCACTTGTTTGTATTGCTACATAGTTACATGTAACTAACGTTACAAAAAAAATAATTGTAATCAGTTACAGTTACTGAGAAAAAAATCTGTTATTAAATTACTGTAACTAATCAAAATTTTGCTTATTACAAAGGGGTTACATTAGGCCTGTCACAATAATAATAATTATGTTATCAACTTATGTCCATATATCATACAATATTGCCCATTGTGTTTACATGCGTGTTTGTTTACATAAGAATGTCACCAACATTTTAGCCAGCATGATGCCATAATGAGCAGCAAGGTTTTCCCTAAGACTACATTTTGTCGACTTTGTTCCAAACATAATATTTGTTTTATTTATTTAGGATATCTTAATTTTTTTTCACATTCCAATTCCAATGTATGGATATTCTTAGGAATTAAAAGTTCATTGCTCTTTGAAATTGTACTTGCATTATTATTATATTATTATTATATCAGTGGCATAAAATTGTCTTAAAATGACAATAATACCGTTTATCACAATTATTTCTGGGACAATATATCGTCCAACAAAAGTAGTTATTGTGACAGCCCTAGGTTACATCTGAATATAATTTTTTCTGCAAAAAGCTTATATGTAGAATATAACATTCATTCTGTTGCTTTGCATCTTTTCTCTGTGCAGAAATGTCTTCTTTTGGCATATTTCCGCTGTCGAACACTGTCTGCTTTATATTTATGTTTATGACTTTTGAGTTTTATTGCCCAGTTTGAAACATTTGTTAGAAAAGTAATCAAATGTAAAAAGTTACATTACTTTGATGAAGTAATTAAAATAGTTACATTACTTATTACATTTTTAACAGGGTAACTATAATCTGTAATCTATTTTATACAGTGTGGAATGTAACTAGGTTAATGCATTTACTCAAATAGGCCCCTCGGCTACTGAAGTCCTACAAATCTGAGGGCTACTTGTATTTTTGACTTTATTGTATTATTTATCTGACAGGTTTAGTTAGGATACTTTACAGATTTTCTTTCCTGTCCAATGAAAACAAAAAACAAAACAAAAAAGATTTTGAATGTTTGTGATAAACTCAAGGATGAAGTTTTCCTTTATGTGTTGAGAACATTCTTAAGCTAAATAAACTATTTAAAAAGCCTTTCGGATCATTTTCACAAAGCTGAAAACACACACATTAATGCAGCAGTAATATTAATCCAAAACACATCATGATAGTTAAACACTGACAGGGAACATTTGACTGCACAATGTACTTTTCATAATTTAACCACTTTTACTATATGGAGTATTTTCACAGTGTGTGTTTTTACTTAAGTAGCCTAAAGCAGTGGTTCTCAAAGTGGGGCCCGGGGACACACTTTCTGTTATAAAACATCTAAAAGCAAAAATCCTATCATATGAGGGTCCAGAGGATGACAGTTGCTGGAAAAAAAACCCATTATATATA
>JAOVVB010209018.1:0-10748 GCA_028570985.1 Heterobranchus longifilis
AGTCTCTTCTGCCTTGGTGCTGAATTTCCAGCTCACAGCAACTTAATATGATATATTCTCTGGCTTATCTTTGATACATTGTGTCTGCAAAAATGTTGTTGCATGTTGTTAGCTTAGTTAGCATGCATTAGCTAACTTGGCTTGTTTACTATATTACGTGAACTTCGCTGTCACTCTCAACGTCCTGCTGAACCCCGTTCATCTGGCAGATTAATAAAGCATTGCTTGATGGTCTATATGGGAGAAAAATTAACGTGTGATTTGTTTGTACTGTTTGTACTAACATAAGTCATTTTAATTGAGAGAGGAGATGCGGTCTGCATCTGTTGCCTTTATTTACATGCGGTAAAGCCGTCTAACAAGCTGCACACCATGCTCAAACTGTAATAAACTAATAAAACAGGCTCACACCACAGAACGAATAGTCAAATTTTCGCATTAAACAGCCAAGTCTGGGTCGGGTACAGCCCTAATTAGTACCGATGCTCCGAAGCCCAAAAATGGTATTTGTGACAGCCCTGGACTTTACTGTCCAAAATCATAAGACTACTGCAATTTTCCCTTTAATTTAATACATTCATTTTGTAAATGGTCTTCTTTGAGAGTCCCTTTTCATCCCAGTCTGTGTCCATGTGTAAATCACTCACTATATTTTACTCTATATGCGTGTCCTTGTCTGTTGGTATCCCGAAATGTGTTTGTGTCCTTGTCTGGTCTCTGAATGTGTCCCTGTGTGTTTATCACTGTCTGTGCGTCCCTGTATTTTTGTCAATGTGTGTGTGTGTGTGTGTGTGTGTGTGTGTCTGTGTGTGTGTGTCTGTGTGTCTGTGTGTGTCTGTGTGTGTTAATTCCAACACTCTCCATACGCTCATGCATACATCAGTGGGAGACGGCTGCAGAAGCACGCCTAGGGATGTGGTCAGAAGAGGCCTGGGTTTTATGGAACATACTGTACTAAGCTGCGCCGCTGCAGCAAAGGTGCTAAAAATAGAAGGTGCTGATAAAGAGGAAGAAAAAAAAAGAGGTTCTCAGTGTGAAACAGAATCACCAAGCCGGTTCCTGTTTGAACACTCAGCCAGGGGCTAAAGGATCACTGCAAGTCCAGGCTGAGCTAAAACCAACACTCAGGTACATAAGAGCACAGAACCAAGAATTAAAAGCACCACTATTAGATTTATGTGTTTATATTAAGGGTTATGGTTTGGGTGTCAAGACTTGATGTATTTATGATTTTCATCAGGGAAGTAACGTGCGTTAACTGCAACCACATCTGACACCATCATGGAGGTCTGCTAGAGAATCGTCTGTGTACAAATGTAGCTTGTGTTTATCAATGTGTCTGGAAAAACAGAGATACCTGTTAAAGATTGTTGGTGTGAAAGGAATTAGTGTTAAAACTTGTAAAGTTTAATGAGGTTGGTTTCTTTCCAAGTGTAGGTGACTTTAGCACAGTGTGAAACCTTTGCCTTCAACAGAAACAGACCCGTGGAAAACCTACCCACCATGCAGAAATTATTATTATTATTTTGTTTTTTTAAAGAGGACCGATCCGAGGATAATTAGACCAGATCCAAATAGAGAGAGCACCAACACTGTCAGCAGCATGATGCATCAACAAGCAGCAGTGGTTACAAAAGAACAATACTAAGCACATTTTTCTTCTGATGCTTAGAGCTGATAGTGAGTGTGCTTGGATTCACTCGACTAGACAGATTGAGGCACAGAGATATATTGCGTATTTCCTCAAATAGTGACCAGGGTTTTTATTTACCTCAACCTCAGAGGGTACCAGGCCTTTATTTGAAGCAGGCTTGTATTAGAGGCAGACCTTTATTTCTAATTCCCTCTGTTTGTTTGGACAATGACACTTTAGATGAGTACTCAAGAACTATAAGGTGTTGAAAATAGCATGATTATTGTTGAATTTATTGAATTAAAAGTGATGAAAATACCATATTTCCTCAAATAGTGACCGGGACTTTTATTTACATCAATTGGAGAAGATGCCAGGTCTTTATTTGAAGCAGGCTTATATTATTATTATTTCTAATTCCATGGGTTTGTTTGGACAATAACATTTTAGATGAGTAATCCAGAATAACATGTTGAAAATAGCATGATTATATTGTTGAATTTATTAAGTTAAAAGCGATTGAAATACACATTATACTTAGTTGGCAACAAATATGACAGCCAGTTTCTTTACCCTTGTTTTTTACCCCGGCCATTATTTGGGGCAGGCCTTTATTTGTTCGTGTCGACCACGCCCCCTGCCATTATTCTTTTATTTGAGGAAATACAGTATTATGTAATGTAGCATCACCTGTCATCAGTTTTTTAAGGTGCTTCTGGTTTCTGACCACAGGTAGCTATGATCGCTAAAAGGCTTGTGGAAGGCTGCAAGTTGAGTAAACTGTCTTTCATTTATATTGCCCCAAATCTAGGACTGTACCCGTCAAATCAGATTTGGCTGTTTAATACGAATATTCAACTATTTGTTCCTTTTTTTTTCACCATATAGACTATCAAGCACTTTATTGAACTGCCAGATTTTGCAGCAGTGTTCAGCGGGAGGTTCAGGGTTACACTAATATAGTAAACAAGCAAAGTTAGCCCTCTGAGTTCATTTCTGAGTGAAATGTTGTTGCATCAACTCCCAGGCAGTGCACAGTTCAAAACAAAAAATATAAAAGCTAAATAAGCATTATAAAACCAGATAAAATATGCCAAAATTGGCAACATATGCATAAATACACTAGTAAACATAACTATATCCAAAAAGTAAATGGTGCAAATAAAGTATGAAGTAATGCATGCTAACTATGCTAACTAGCAGAAGATAATGTTATCTTGGAGCCTGACCGGGCAAAGCCTCTCTTCCTCTGGGCAGCTGCCTCGGTCTCAAACAGACTCACTCTGGGTCTGGGTCCACAGGTGCCTGTACTCCTCGCAGACATCTTCACCGAGCGGACAGGACAATTTGGCGACAGATGATTTAAATCTTCGACTTTCAGGGGGCAGCCCTACCCAAATCTCAAAGTGTAACCGTTACTATCTATGCAAAATGTATTGCACCCTTTATCTTAGGACCCTTCCAAGAACATTTTAAAGATTATAACCAAACACTCTTGCACATTATGATTGATTTATTAAAGATAATCACAAATAGAATCAGTGCAGTGAATCTGGTAATACTACGAAGCTTTTCAAGGCATATTTGCATGATACACGATACAATTTTAAAATGCATAGCTACTGAGAGTTTGGAGGAGGCGGTGTGGTGAATCTTTTGCAAAAGCAAGTTTTCTGGTGGCTGAGCAAGACAAATGAGAATGGCCTTAACCCTGTGGTGGGTGACTCATTCTCAGGAAGAGGAGTGTTGTAGGTTCTCAAACAAATTGTTTGCCCTCTGATCCAGCAGGTTATATTGGGGCTTACATGGATGGATGGAGGCAGGGAGCAGTGTTTGCCTAGCCCTCGATAAAGGTGAAATACATATGGATGGGAGAAGAGAAATGTAGCTCTCTCGCAACCTTCCTCCTGTTATTGTAGCATGCAAAAGCACTGCAAGATTTTAGGCTTTCAGTACAGAATGTCGCAAAGAAAACCTGAATTATTAAAAAAACTCTGTTGAGGTGTCTTTTGCCTATTATTTGCCTATTAAACAGCGTGCACTCTTTGAAAGTGCTAATAAATATAAAGAGATTTAGCCCCAAGTCTGCACCACATCAATTTGTAAAAGAAAAACATGAATGAAAAGCCAGAGTCATTGCCAGTTTTTCTTCAACAGCTTTCTCACACAAATCTGATTCAGAACATTTGTATGAAATGATGACCTGGATGCTCAGTGATTTGTTTAATTTCATTTTAAGCATCTTTGAGTGTGCAACAACTCTAAGACTGGTCCTTTAGGCATTGTAAGGCACTGTACATGTCCGCTTTCCCAATGGCGTGCATCTCTCTTCCTGCACGCCTGCACATTCAGGGCTTGAAGAGGCGAAATCCTCAGCTGACACCCAGCCCTCTTAAACGGCACTGTAACTCGTTTTATGACCTTGTTTTTCTTTTTTCTTTTTTGTCTCTACTGTCTTTTCAGTCTTTTTTTTCTGCTTTGGCAAGCATTGCTCAGTGCTCACACAGTGTTATCATGGATAAACCTCCTGAATATTTATCAACAAATGTTCATAGACGTTGTTGCTAGTTTAGAAGTTACCTGGCGAACGTAGTAATCCTGCTTGGTGCGATACCCCCACCTTAGTTTCTGGAAGGCAGCTGTCTGACTGATGGACTGATGGTTGTGTACAAAACCAAAGCTGATATTCCAGCACTTTCCCATGAATAGTGGGGTATTTTATTTTTTTGTGAATGTATGACCTGTGGGCAATTGCATACCTGCCAACACTACTTTTTTTCCTGGGTTTCTCACATATTTTAAGGCCATCTCCCAGCACCCTCCCATTTTGTTGTTTCTCTACCGTAATTTGTGGCCCTCAAACTTTCTTATTCATAATTGTCATACATGGATCCATAAGTTTTGCTCTGACGTAGTCTGGTGGACTTACCAAACAGTGCCGGGATAAAGCCTTACTTCCTGTCCACACAGGAAGTCTGTGTCTGTGTTCCCGTTCCCAAACAACAACCTACATGCTGAAAATGACAAGTTTTGAAGATTTGGATCTAAGGCAGGCCTGCTCTGTTCTTTCAGTTCCACCGAAATGGGTTCCCTCCATTTTGCAGAGGCACCATCAGGGCGTGGCACCGTCAGGGCGTGGCACTGCCCGGGACGACTGTGATTGGTTTCAGGAAATACAAACAGGCCAGGGAGTTTTTTTCACTTTCCAGGAGTGAAAGTGCATTCAATCCAGACTTTCCCCCAGCAGGGCTGTGGATATAAATCTGGCTATGCGAGATTAGTCTAACGTAACCCAAGTTGCCAGATTGTCTATGAATTGCAATCTACACAAACAATCCACATACGACATACAATTTCAACCCATCTGTCACCGCAACATGGCAACCTGATTCAAGGGTACAGGCAGACGGGCCAACATAGCTGTTGTCAAAATTGCAGGGCAGGACGGCGTTCTGCCTAAAAAAAATCTAAATACACCTGTGAATTTAAGCAGAGTTGGACTGAATATTTTCCATTTATATCTGATAGTCACCAGGATAGTGATCATGCCTTTTGCACGGTGGGAAGAATGACGTGAGCAATACCAACCTCCACCCCTCCGCCGCCGACAAAGACCTAAATGTGAGCAGGTATGCTCAATTGAGTAGGGATGCACTGATTCAACTTTTTCAGTTTTGATACCGACACTGATCCCTGGGCTTTGGGTATCGACCGATACTGAGTACTGATCTGATACTTAGCGAGCGGCCCCGGTACTGAGGGTAACACATGGTGTGTTCAGGAAAAATCACTTTTTCATAATCATGAAGAAGATGAAGATGGGAATTTTTGAACACACGGGATCTTCAGCATTCAGTATCTTTGAACCAACTGTATGTTGTCCAAAATGTCTTATTACAAAGCATTTTAATAATTATGTCAGACAATTATATATATTGTAAATATAACAACAAGTTGTGATCAAAAGATCCGTAATTAGTTAATGTTCTGTCTATATAGATATGCAAGAAGTAAATTGAATAGATCGGCCCATTGTCACTGATACCTGATCTAGCTGTTTGAGTCAGTATCGGTCCGATATCCCATATCAATATCGGATCGGTACTTCCCTACAAATGAGGGGAATTTTTTGCTGGCATTTGACTTTTTTATTATTCACATGTACATCGTCAGTTTGCTCGTATTTTTACAAAGTAGGTTGAACTACTTTTTTGTTAACCAAACTAGATTTTGCCCGAAGGCTGTAGGCAGAGGCTTTGCTGTAGTTCAAGTCCTTCCAGTGTGAAGTAATTGGTAGCTTTGCTTTCAAAGTAGCTTCTCCAACACTGAATGTATGCACATGTTGGATGTCTTTTTAGTTCCCTGCACACACTGCACCCCCAATGTTCCCATTTGGAATTCTCCCGTTCCCCCACCAGCAACACCAGCATGTCTGCACACACACATGCACGCACAGTCCATATTGACCACATTCCCTTTTTTTCCCCTCTCTCCTTTTTTTATACACCAGTTCTGGGCTGGTTTTTATGGCTGCACCCCCACGCTCACTGTGTTCCTTCAGGAATTTTGGCCCACGTTCAAAAATCCTAAATCAACTACAGGCTGCTGCAGCACCCTGGGCCCCTTCGCTCCGCGTCTGTCACCCCACATGTTGACCCCAGGGAGTGTTTGTGTATATGGAAAAGAGGGGAGAGTCAGGCCACTGACAACCTGTCCCGGGAAAGTTTTGCTGACAATCTGATCGCTTTGGCTCCCTGTCTCTCTCTTCATCCCAATCTGTCACTTTCTCACTCTTTCACTTCCAGTTTGTCTTCTCATTGTCACCACCTGATATATTGTCCAACAGCGTTTAACTAACCTTTGTGACCCACATTACTCTCAATCTCTGTCAGTAATGGTTAATTGCGTAGCCCCCCCTTTAAACCTCTTTATCTCTCACTACTAAGAGTTTAATATATTACATACACCTGCACATCAGAAACATATGCTTGCAAGTTATACGTAATAATGCAAATATGACAACATAGAACAACAATTAAATCTGTATATATTCATGAAATGGGGAGGAAAATGATTACATGTTTTAAATAAAAAATATGAGTAACTGTATTCTGTTACCGTTTAAATTGGTGGTATCCTGAAAACAGTTACTGTTATTAAAAATAGATTATTTGAAGGGATTACTTTATTACCTCCATCAAGGGGGTTATGTTTGTTTGTTGTTTGTCTGTTTGTCAGCAGGATTATGAAAAAACTACCAGTCTGATTTTCATGACATTTGGTAGAAAGGTGTAACATGAGCCAAGGAAGAAACCATTATATTTTGGAGTGGATCCGAATCACGGGTCCGATACCCAAATTATTTTTCACTTTCATTAACATTGCAAGATAGGGCATGGCCCTGGCGGAGGCCTGCGCCCTTCTGGTTTGTTTTTGTTTTTTTTGCTCTAAAATTCTTCTAAGGCAGGCATTTCTCATGAACAATTTTTTTTAAGTGCAACCATTTGAGTAATCTAATGGAATATGTTACAAATGGCATTTTAGGGCATGTATTCAGTAATCTGTTGTGGAATATGTTTTAAAAGTAACCCTCCCAACACAACAAGGAGAAAAAAAGTCAGCCCAACATAAATGAGTCATCCTTCTCTCTAACAAATTCCAATTCCCTCTCAGGGAGTTCACCATTTTTAGAAGAAGAAAATCATAGAAAGTGTGCCAAATGTTCCAAAACTTATCAAGCTTAGCCTATTTGGTGCAAAGTACTTTATCTTTTCAAGGCCACAAGGGTATTCCACAGCCGCACTACTTTCCGGGGCTATACATCATTTTGCTTTTAAGAGGCAATCTTTAAGTAAAGACCTTTAACATTTTCAGGTCATAAAGCCCTTAGAAATAGCTTGCACAAGTTTTTCTTTGTATTTATGTGTGCATGCTTTGCATTTGGCAGCCTCACTCTAGTTTTGTCTCTATCTCTCCCAGAGCTCATCCCTCATGCCTTTCTTTTTGTGAGAAAAAAAAGAAAAGAAAAAAGTCTAGTGGAAAGAAATTTGTTCTACAGATGTTGTCTATCCTGGGGCTCAAACCGTAGTCGAATAGAGGATTGCTTTCTCTTCCTCCTCTTCCCCTCTTCATCTGAGCCACTCCCCCCTCCCATGACTCAACAGCCTTCCCTCTACCTCTGCATGACCCTCTGTTCTCATTTTCTCATCTACTCCATCCCTGCTTTTCTCTCCAGTACATCATGTCTGTCTGCTCTACACATGCTGATTAACAAACTGCTTTTAATTGATTGACTGCAGTGGCATGGTGAAATACTAAGATCTGCTAAGCTCTGACAATACAAGGGCCCCTTTGCTCTGCTTTAATGTGGCTTCATGTACATAACATTTTGTGTGTAGAGCTGCTCAAGACACCATTCAAGTGTTTTTGTGCATGTGTGAGATGCTCAGATGACAAGCCTGCTGCACATTAGGCCAGTGATTTAGTGAGTTTGGCGGTGGCGCCAACCTCACCCCCCTCCTGCCTCGCCTGCTCATCCCTCCATTTGGTTGTCCATTGTGTTTGGTCTGGTTCCGATTCCCAGTTTGGTGGCTCCTCTGAAGGAGGGGAACACATGTGGAGAGCGGATGTGTTGCGTGTTCGCAGCAAAGCCAGCTCCCTCACAGCTCGGAAGCCCTCACTGTCTGTTGAAAACCGAATATTTTTCATGCCTTATGTGCTAGGGATGCCACTAGTGAGGAAACTTTCCTACTGGTTAAAGTGTCAGTGAAACGGAAGTTAGAGTGTAGTAAACCAAACAAAATCTGAGTTCCAGTGCACACCAGGATAAGGACACTTTTATTTAAAGAATCACATTAAAAACGAACAACGCGCTTCGCATGTTGCTTCATCAGATTCGTCTTTAGCTTCTATACTGTGAAGTATTTCTCATTGAAATGGAATATTTGAGCAGTAAATCAAATCCTTCGCATTTGATTGGACTGCTAAAAAGTGGGCGGGCTTAGAGTTTAGCACAGTACGGAGCTACAGAGGACTGTTGCAATGGCTCCACACCACCACCGCCTCCACACATACTTGCCTCATACTTCCCGCGCTCACCTGCAATAGTCTGCCGTCACCGCGGCACACTAACAGTAACACAGTCACTGTGTTACGGCGGCGGGGCCGCTGTGTTGAAAATCAGCAACATGTCCCTTGAATGAATTAGACCGCAGCGATATTGTTACCAGCTGCGACAGCGTGTGCGTATTTTCACCTTACGAATCTGTGTGTGTGTGTGTGTGTGTGTGTGTGTGTGTGTGTGTGTGTGTGTGCGTGTGCGTGTGCGTGTGCATTTGACTGATTGACGGGTGGATGTTGTGATATTATTGGTTGAAATTGGTTGGGATCAGCTTACATAAGCATAACATATTTTGTTTAAATTGATTTTGATATAAACATACAAAGAAATAGATTTTTTTTAATTTCGTATTGTAATTGTTTTGGCATATATTGTTAAATAGGTGTCCAGTATGACCGGGGATGTGATCTAAAGGGGTTAAAAAGGCATTTTTCATTTAATCTCGACTTTAATAAACTCGTGACATGACCGATGTTACCGATTACACCACAAATGCACCACTTATGGACTACTGTGCCTGGCCTCTCCGGTCGAGCTTTTTGCAGGGCGGCCCATTTTTGCCAGCCGCAGGTTCATTGGTTAACCATAGACTATAAATATGATGTCAACCAATTGAACTGTTCAGATCATAGCGGCATGGAGCTCCATGGCCAGCTTGTGATCTAGTTTCTGGTCTGTTTTCTCTGTGAACCATGAGTGGATCTATTATAAACTATATAACTATATTATACATGATCTGATTCTGCACTTTTGCTTTTCATTTGGACACCAAATCTTCCGCCATCGTCTTGTCGGTCTCTTCACATGATATGTGAAATCTGACTCCTGCTGCTCTATGTAATTCTGCTGTATGGAGCAGACACTTTCACGTGATATGCAAAAATGAACTAAATGGGTTTTTATTTCTGTATAAAAAAAGCACTAAGATGGTGGGGGCAGTGGGAAAGTAATGTAATCAGTGTATGCCCAAACACCGTCTAACACCGGTAACACCGACTACAGCGCCAGGCCTATTTTGTGTGTTATGTCACTGCAGAAAGTGCTAGCACCTGTAAACACTTAGAGTACAGTCTAGTCATTCTCATTAAAATTGGAATTAATCCCCAGGTGCCAAAATGAATTGAAAAAAAGACAAAAATCACAGAGTTTGTGATTACCGTATTTTCAACAGGGACTCAGTCCTGGTAATACACATGTCTTTTTATGGCTGTGCATTAATTTAGCATTCCACAAAGGCATCAAACATATTTATTCTGCAAGAGTGTGTTTGGCTTGAAGGGCTTTGGACATCACAAGTTTTTCTGCCAAAGCACATCCTTTGTTACAGTGAAGTGATCCTGGTTTCTGTTTCAACTGGTAAAGCTGTCCTAATCCATCCATCAACCCCCTCTGTTCCCAGTCAATTTACAGTGAATATAAACTCTACTGTGTTTATCCAGTCTAAGCCCATTGTGGTCTATCGTGAAAGTCAAACACGTGTAACAGACCTTCCCTAACTTGTTTAGGAATCACATTTTTGTCCATCATTATTGCATTAGACGTTGTCGTGTTTGATCTGCCGGGTAGACTTCAGCTGCCCTATAGAGCTGCTTATAGCAGCGTGTTTGTTCCCGGGCACTACACACACAAAGCCAGTCTGTTTCCAGACCTCTGAACCGCCGCCTGCATCTCCAATTTATTCAGCTATTCAAATAGGTCTGCTGTTGTGCTCATTGACGGCTGTTTCCCCCGAGTTAGAGACACAATTGACAAGTCATGATTAAGATCATCATATTCCTTGTTAACTACCTACATTCATGAAAAAATGGTGACCAAATTGGAGACAGGTGTGAATGAGATCAATACAGCTGTGCAGGTTGCTTTAAGCCAGTGGTTCTCAAAGTGTGTGGTGTGTAGGGATGGGCATCGTTTCAATTTGATCGATTCCGATTCCGATTCCGATTCCGATTCTGCAAATCGATTCCGGTTCTTATCGATTCTCGATTCCGATTCCAG
>JAOVVB010209037.1:0-10747 GCA_028570985.1 Heterobranchus longifilis
CAGTAATGAGTCATTTGTAAGCCACACAGCAGTGGCACATTTCTACAGCTTTCTCCGATTGGTTATTCCCTCCGTATCTGTAGGAAACATAAAGGTAATCTGCTCTGCTTGTACGCCCCAGCGGGGGTGTTTGTAGGGACAGACCTCTCACTGCTATATTGTTTGTAGCTGTCAGCTCAAATCAAAGAAAAAGGGAGGCTTGCTGTCTTGACTTAGGGATACTGTTATTCTTTCTGCTACAGTATACTGCTACCTGCACACATGGCCTCAAGCAAACTGCAAATGTCAGAGCTCACATCTTCTTCACTCATCTTCTCTCAGAGATGTGCCGCAACATGTTTCTCTTGTGTGTGTGTTTCTGTCGTACACTTTATAGTCGATGTGACAAATGCACTAAAGTGTCTACGTCGCTCTGTCTTTATTTTTATGTCTACAGCGACCAGTTCCACAAAGCTGGAAGACCTGAGCTTTCTTGATGAACAGCGCAACACCCCCCTGCGGACATCCATTCGCCTACCCTGGCATAATACAGGAGGAAGGCCACCTCAGGACTCTAAAGGTGACTGATCGATGCATTGTCGCTGTAGATACACAGGAGGCAAGCTGTCAGTTGTAGTGTTAAAGTTCCTGTTTTTCATTGTTTTGGCTCTATACTTCAGTACACTAGATTTCAAATGAAACGGTGACTGTGAGGATAAAGTGCTGTGTTTCAGCTTTAATGGTGATTGGTGTGTTCATGTCCATATAAGGTAGTGTAGGAAAGAGTGTAGGAATTGTAGCTTTTTAAACGATTAAGTGGTATGCATAAAAAGTGCTACAATTCATGCACAGTCCATCCAAATGTGGATGTAAACACCCTCAAATTAAAGGTACTTAAACCTCACAGGCTTCGTTTAATTTCACGTCCAGTGTGTTTAAATGCAGAGCCACAAAACTGTCCGTTTACAGTATGCACCGTAAACACTACCGCACCGATTTATATTAACAATGTACTATCAAAAAGCGTGTTTGCTGCACGCATTTAGCGCTACAGATAAAATCATGTCCTCGCTTCACCAGCCTTTATCTTGGTTATATGTTTTGAAACCTCGGTCTCACTGAGAGAAATCCCACAGAGTGAATATTTGATGAGAACATGAATAATTTAATATGACATCATTAGATACTCAAACTATTTAACTCCGTTTTGAAAATGTCCTCTTCCTTTTCCGCACCTCCTTAAACATGAGGTTGATACAGAAGCATCATGTCGGTAGATTAATTTTTATATCCCAGAAGAAACAGCAGTGCTGAGGAACAGTCCAACTGTTCAGACTGAAGTTTTGTTCTCTGCTTTGTGTATGCATGCATTTAGTTTTCTGTTATTCATGTTACTTATGTGGTAAGTAAGTTTGATGTATTATTATGATTAGTGTGGGCATGAGACACCACGATAGCCTGCAGATCAGGTCAAAGGTTTGCCAGCAGTTGACCAACAGAGAGAATGTTTATTTAGGGGATAATGTAGAGCCAGCGGGTCATTATTGCGAATTTAACCCCGACAAGGTGATGCAAGACCTTGACACAAACCAGAGGGGTCTTGAATCCCACTAATTACGCATAATTACGATTTAAAAAGATTTTTTTTTGCCCTGATTGACGAATCAGAATCGAGTATTTAACAAAGCAGTGCATAAATATATTAAACCTCATATTTCTCTGTATATCATACATCATCTAATATGTCAAATGTGGTAGTACATTGAATAACATGCAATAATTATTTTAAAGAATATGCTGGCGGCATTGCATTCTAAAATTGTGTGTACTTAGGAGTCCTGCCATCCATCTTTCCCAAGTAGAATTATTACATTGTTTTTCTCCTTTCCAAAAAGCCATTACTTTTGATTTATTTCAAGCTTTTTTTTTTCCAGTAGAAAGAAATCAAGGAAACTTGAGCATCCAGTTTTTAAAAAAAAATTAGAACACAAAAGCCAACAAATGAGCTTCTTTTAAAGAATTAAAAGGAGTAGTTATTTGGCCAGTATGAAAGCAGGCAGAAATATTATTTTAGTAGTAGGAATAATCACAGTAGGTTTAAGTATCAAGTCGTATGAGTAATAGTTGTAAAAGCAGCAGCAGTAGTGATACTGGTATTAGTAGAGAGGATCCGAGCTTTAATAGAGTTCCTGAGTGTTCTGAGATCTAATTAGTGCTGAAGTGGACCAGATAAAGTCCTCTTCAAGTCCACTTACATTGAGATTCCACTTACATTTAAAATAGTGTCCAAGCTAAAGCAGACAATGAACAAAAGACACACTGTTAAGACTACAGTGTAGTCTTTTGATGTACGTGGAGCACTCTGGAAGAACAAAACTATTGAATGATTTCATAAAAATGGGTATTCTGTACAGCTGGTATATATATGGCAATGTACGCAGGTTTTTCTGTAAAGGATGGAAGATGGATTTATTCTGGGATACATTAACGCTGAACAAGCACCCAGCATCAGTTTGAAATTGCCAGTATTCAAAAACTCCAAAAAGGTCCAGTGTTGTCATTGCATGGTTGTGTTATTGGCTGCAGAAGAGCTCAGCTAAATGGTTGACGTGCCAAAACGAAGACATTGTTGTGTTTCTGACAAAAAGCAAACCGAAGCGTGTTTAATGCCTTTCTCTAACTGGATATTTTTTTGCATTTGTGAGAAAAATAACGACACAATTGTAATTCTAATGCGTTGCTTTCCCTCAGCTCGTTTTGCTCCCTACAAACCCGTGGACATCATGCTCAAGCCCTTGCTGTTTGAGGTGCCCAGCATCACCACAGACTCTGTGTTCGTGGGCCGAGATTGGCTCTTTCAGCAGCTGGAAGAAGTCCTGAAGGCCGGCGAGTCCACCGAGAACCACGGCGCTGTAGTGGTGGGCAGCGTGGGCTATGGGAAGACAGCCATCATCTCCAGGCTAGTAGCACTGAGCTGCCACGGAGGCCGCATGCGTCAGATCGCTTCCAACAGTCCCAGTGCCTCCCCAAAAAGTAAGGGATTTTAGTATTTGCCTTTGGATGTGAGCACTACATTGACTGCAAGTTTTTTGTTTGTTATTGTATTTTCAGTTTTCATATTATTTCTCTCTCTCTCTCCATATATATATATATATATATATATATGTTTATTTGTTTTTCAGTTATTATTACATTGAACACAATCCACAACAATACGAGAATAATGACAAAATAGAAATAAAAGTGAGAGGGGGATCCTGCTCTCTCTGTTCAGCCTTTGTTCCATTATTTTCCGGACAGTTAAGAACACGGCTCATCTTTTCTCTTATATGTCGTCCATTTTCCCCATCGTTATACATGAGTCCTTGCTTTAGTCCTGAGATAATGAGCCAGTTTCTCCATGGAATATATTTCCTCCTTCTGGAGTTAGAGGGTCACATTTCAACGAGCTCTTTGTGATGGCCTTTTTACATGAGAGTATCAAGATTTTGAATAGATAAATGTCCTTCTTTTGAAGTAGTTTTGAGTATCAATCCCAGGTACACAACCCGAGGATCCCTGGGAATTGAGTGATGGGCATTCATCTGCCCACACTGTGTCCAGTATTGCTGCTGTCTATATTATTCATATTTAAATTATATATATTTATGTCTACATATGTATGTGACAAACTGTGTGTCTGTGTCTTCCAGGTGGTGGGGGACCAAGCACAGATCTTCCTCTCAGCCAGCCTCCGCAGCCCACTCCACCTTCCAGTGCGACCAACACGCTGAGGACCAACAGCTGCCCGGGGACCCCCGAGATGCAGCGACGTAGGGAGGAGGCTGTCAAACGCTTGGCTGCAAAGGTACAACTTTAGCCAATACTGTGTCAATGGAGTAAAAAAAGATTGCCTCACTTATCCAGGGTTTCTCTACCGTCATAACTGGGAAAACTCACCAGAATTGAGACGTGAGCGCTCCGCATGCGTTCTGTTTTCCAATCCACACGTCCGCTGACTGACAGCAGCTGGTGAACCTGTCTTCAGCAGGCTGACTGACAGCTGACATTTACTGGATAAAAATAGTTCTCATGACGTCTCCATGAGAAGAAATCAACGGGTTTGTATCATTCATTGATTTTTTTTTTTTTTCTCCGCCCACCGTAGCGAGGAGGATGGGAAATCTGCCTATAGTGAAACAGACACTCTCTGACACACACTCACAGGCAGACAGGGACCTAATCAATCACTGTAGCTGCAGTTAATACGTTCAAAACACTGATACAGCGGGGTGTTTGTGTGATTTAAACAGCTCTCTGTGCAGAAACGCCACAAAACGCAACAAAAATAGAGTTGAAGCGTAAAAATGTGGGAGGTCGGCGTGAGACTGCCGTCTCATGGAGTCAGTGAGGACTGATATATTTTAATATAATGGAATCCCATCTGTTCCATGAGATGGGCGAGTGACGGCCATCAAAAACGCTTCTAAAAATGCTTGCGGTGAGGTGAGGATTGACCGTCAGCCGAATGAATGAAAACCTTTTATCTTTAAGCTTTTTGGGTCTTGTTTATTATCTGCTCTAGCTTTTCCACATTTTTGTGCACAGATATGGTAATAATAATAGTCCAAAATGATGTGAAATTGCATAATCTTAATTGGAAAATGTAAAATGTTCTTGGGGGAGCACCCACAAGCCCCCCCACCCACCACCACCAAATACACGCACCTAAGTCTTCCACAAATTTAGGGAAAACACTGTATTTGAACTGTATTATTATGTCAGTCAGCTACTAAATGGTCTGATAACACCTGAGAGCAAAGTGTTATGATATTGAATCAATCATAATTGGAACAAATGCACAGGTAACTGCTGTCTGTGGTGTACATTACATGATATACAGTGTTTTGGACAGTATATATATCTACCCTTCTTGCAGTTCCCTCTGTTTGTTGTTGCCGATGATACTCTCCATTATTACAAAGATGTTCATGGTGTGCGGAGTTGTTTTTAGTATGTATGAGATGCACTGCAGAAACCTGATGCCCGCTCAGCTCAGTTGATTTATGTTTATACGTGTTTGTATATGATTTATGGTTGTTTATGTTCATTTGTTTGATATTCAGCCTGTGAAATATGAATTGTCTTCAGCAGTGCGCTGAGATTATGAAAGACGGTGCCACCATTGGTCTCTCAGAGACCTTTAATATCACCGACTTGTTTGATTTGAGAAGCAGTGAGCTTAGTTAAAGGCTTGGCCATGAAAAGCAGTTCAGTATTAATGGCGGCAGCATCTCACCACTGCAGTATGACTGTGAGGAAGACGGAAAACTTTGGCTCAGGTCTTTAGCGTGCCCTTTTAGCTCACAGAGGGGGAGAATTACCACAGGGTTTCTCTCTGTGCTGCAATGGGGGCACACTTAACAGTATAGTCAGAAGTTTAGTCCTAAATAGCAAACGGTTTCTTATAGTGCAGTCGTCTGACATTTACTGCAGATCAGCTGTCTGAAATAAAACCTTTTCTCTGCTGTAGCTTTCACTGTCTTTCATTAAAGCTAGACATAGAAAATGTTACATAAGGTCTATAGCTTTTTATTACTTTCTGTGCACAGAAAATGATTTGCTTAAGTTTTTTGGGGGGGCATTTTAAGCCTGTACTGGACAGCCAACAACAGAGTATTAATGTTTTACACTGATGTTTTTAGCATGCTCTGATATTGTTGTCAATTTGAACAAATGTAAGAAGAATTTTCAAAGTCAAATGACTTTTTTTGTATTCAGCACAAGTTCAACTACAACAATATCTAGGTAGTATGCATTTCATGATTTTTAATAACTGGTAAATGTAAAAAGTAGTTTTAGAACTGTGCTGTTTTGGTCACTTGAGGTGATCTTGTTAAGTCTGTACCAAGTACAAACACTTTCATCTGCTCCGTTGTTTTGGACAATTACATTTTAACCAATTTATCTGTGATCTGATACAGCTGACCTGAGTTAGATACAAATCTGTTTAACAAAGCTTCAGCTACTAGCAGGTAAAATAGGCAGGAGGGGAATTCTTGAATATAAAACATACTTTTCAGTTTGTTGTAGTAACAGTTGAAGCATTTCTGCATTTTAGTCAGCAACACTGCCATCATTATTATAGACTTGTCTGTGACAGGAAAGCAAAGACATAGATAGGAGTTGGATCATATTTCTGCATTGTTTTCTCTGATTCAGAATTGTTCCGTGGGCAGACATGTCCTCACTGTACCTGTCTGTAATGTTGCGGCTAATTGCAGCTGTCTTTTGGATTTGTAATTGTTGGCTCCACATGTTGGGATGCTGCTGTTAAAACTCTCATGCTGTATGCTTTTGTCAATCAGTTTCTAATCACCAAATCTTAAATTGTATTCCTGAAATAATTTCAGTGGAAGAAACTTCTCCTCTGGTCTTCACTCTGCACCTTTAGGGACTACTGACGACTCCCTATGCACACGTGTGCTTTATAAAACAGCACCGCTGCTGCTTACCATGCAACACCTGCAGATTCAGTGCATTTTACTGAAACTCTCAGAGGCATTTTATAACTTTGGCATTGTTTTGCCTGCGGTGAGTTTTAACAAGGCACCACTGCGTTTTAGGGAACATTTTTGGATTCACAATGACATTCACTTAATTTGAATAGCTTCGTGATGGCAGGTTGTTGGCTCTTTTGACGGGTGACACAACTTTCTAATGGGACTCCTTGATGCTTTGTCCTCATTTTTAATGTTACTGACTACATCCTGGTGTCCCCTGTAGCACCTCCAGGGTTTAACACTCTTGCCCCGTCATGAATGCCTCCTTTGTAGAGAAATGGGGCATGAGATAACTACCGTAGAGTTTGCCACTGCCACGGGGAATGCTAAAGTTCATGCACCAGACAGCTGACTTTATGCCACCGAGGCTCATCTAAATGTCTATGAAACGCGAGCAATATCCCTGAAGCCAATTATTGTGTAAAGTGTTTCCAACAGACGCTCTCCCAGGAGCTCTGTTCCTGTGATGTGTGAGTACTGATGCAACACTGAGCAGCTTCTGTCAAATTCTGTCAGTTCTTTTTAATCATTGATTTGAAAATGGTCTCATAACAGGGGCACCGGGGCCATTACATTTCATGGTTTATCGCAGGTTTTATGTGTGTATCTCTATGGCATGTTTTAGGCATCGTTTCTCAACAGTAAATTCATTGTTGTGCCAGTACATGAAGTACTGCAGGTGCACTGCAGAATGTTGCATCATCATTTGTTGAGATTCGTATTGCTCATTGATGAGGCGGTAGTCTACACCACTAACTATCACTGCAGTCTTTTTGTCAGGCACCTATCCAAAGTTATTGTCTTTATACAAACAGCAGGCAACTTTAATTTACTGTTTATTAATTTACTGTAAACCCCAAGAGAGAAGTGTTCCACAGTCTCTGTTTTCTTTGGAATATTGTGTTATTTTAAGATGAACCACCACCGCTCTGTCGCTTGTGTTTAACACAATTAATCAAGGAGACTGGTGGTATACACATAGTACAAATTTCACTTTACCAATCCCTCAGTGAAGTGTATAATATGTAACAATCTTTTTGAAATTATATATGCATCAGTTGCTGTGTTATTCTTTGGGTTAAATTTGGTTCCTGTTCTCTCATTTTTATGTTGTTTTTTCTGATGATATGTAGAGCATATTTAATGGCAGTCCTAGGATGACGTATTCTTGAAGTTCCTAGAAACTTTGGATAGTTTTCTTCCTTCGCTTGTGCGTTTAGATTCTGCTAAATACTCACCGAGTTACGTACATTTCTGACAGAGGCACACATGATTTTGCCACTTTTGTAAAGAGCACACATCTGAGGACAACTAGTTGATATTGTGATATCGCACCTGCAGTACTTCAGCTATCAAAAGTAGTTGATATTGTGATATCAACTAGTGAGAGATGGGGTGAAATGTGCCGTAGTTCCTTTTTAAATCAGCACGTTCCATACAAAGGCTCTACTTGGGTGGCCCGCCCAGGTAGTTAAAATCCGAATTCCAATTTTCAGTGCAGGCTGGTGGCCATCAGCAGCACCTATATTCCACCTGGTAATTCTGCGCTGCGTTCCGCCTGCGAGGCGGCCGCCAGAGCTGATCGTGTCCACTCTAGACAATGCTTGTGATTACACCAGATGCGCCGCATCGCATTTCATAAGTGTCCCAAAAGCATTCCAGAAGCAGCTCTCTGGCTGCTCCGCTAAAAATATGCGCATAGTATATTTTTGACGGAGCCACGGTGCATTGCACAGAGCAGATTGAGCCGGGCAATTTTCCAAATAAACACCCTGTGCAGACTCCTGATCATATATCATATCACTACAACATCTAAAACACAGCCACACACCTTTGATTCATGTCGTTCATAACTGGACTTTTAGTGGTATTAACTTTGTCTGTGGGTTACAGCACAGAAATAATAATAAACACAATTTAACAAAGTAGCCTAGGCTACTTACTACTTATGGCAGAAGCACAAATATTAAGGAAAAAATGACCAAATTAACAAGATCTGTAAATCAACAAACCCCCCCCTGTCAGCTACAACCACAAGTAGAACATCATTCTGTGGGAAAGACTGTGAATTGTAATTTACTTCTTTGGGGCTCTGGATTGGTGTAGAAAGTTCATTGTTCCTACCTAGTCTTGTTTCAGACCTCTAAATCACTTTCAACATCTTTCAGCCAGAGTGCTTATAGTGGATTTATTAGTTCATGTGGTTTATATTTCCTCCATTACAAATGAAGGGGGAATATGAATATACTTTCTGATGTCACTGTGGTATGGCTTAGAAGAAATTCGGCTTTAGTCAGTGATTTTTCCAGAAGCTGGTCATTGCTCTTGATGGAGCAATAGGCAGCAGCAGCAGCAGCAGCAGCAGCAGAGGGACAGGTCACCTGCTCCTCCTCCTGCTGATCTTGGAAGTGTGTCAGCTCCTCCAGGTTGGACTGTAATTAGAACAGAGTCATACATCCCCAGGGCATCTCTCTTTCCTTCTTCCCCATCCCTGTCCCTCCTTTTCCCTTCTACATCAGACCTCCTTTGAACGCTGCAGCAACCTGTTCAGACACAGAAGATCCTTCTTTTAGAGCTGCACCTGGGATCCACTGGCTCATTTTTATAGAAGAGTTTATCTGAGGTGGTCAGCCTTCGCCCAATTACTTTATCATCCCTTCTAAAGTCATGTTCTCAACTTGGCTTTATGGATGCTATGAAAATAGGAGGGCATTAGACTCAACACTGTATCCACAGAATTTTGCTTTTAGTCAACAAGACAGTTGGCTTTTGCAAATGCTTTGAGGTGATTGAATGTTCCCAGCTTTGCATATTTTTCACTGTTAATTTATTAATCTAACATGTTAATAATGCTCATTAAGTCTGAAATAACCCTGCCGTGTTTTTCCTCCCTTCTCTTTCTGATCCAGGTGGTGGCATATCACTACTGCCAGGCGGATAACACGTACACTTGCCTGGTACCAGAGTTTGTACATAGTATCGCTGCCCTGCTGTGCAGAGCACATCAGCTCAGTGCGTACCGGGAGCTGCTGCTGAAAGAGCCCCACCTCCAGAGCATGCTCAGTCTGCGCTCCTGTGTCCAGGACCCCATGGCCGCTTTCCGCAGGGGGGTCCTTGAGCCACTAGCTAACCTCCGTAAAGGTAAAACACCATTGTATCATATTTCAATATTTCCTGTTTGTAGGCTTCTTCTGTTGTGAATCAATTTGCTCATTTACTGTTTTATTCTTGAGCAGCAACATGTTCCACAGTACTCCAGGAAATGTATAGAAAACATTCTTAAGATGCCACAGCACTTACCCTTGGCAGAAGTGCTGACAGGCATCCTAATCATTTTTGTGTATGTGACTAAATTCTGTTGGATGCCAGGGATAAATCGTACTTGTCTATAAGTCTAACTGACAACCAACTAACTTATAGTGTCAATTGCTTTGTAGGCCGTCTGAAACCTCTGCTAGATTTTTACAAAAACATGATTAGTGTTACAAAGGATATCTGTGCCCCAACTAGAAAGCTAGAATAAGATCAGGAGCAGGTCCATTTGGAACCCTGCTTGACTTGTCTGCACTGTCCTCTTTTATCTCTAAATACATACATACATGTTTCCGTGTGTCCTTGAGCACTGCACCCCAAATTGTTCCAAATGTTACTCTGGATGAAAGCGTCAAAATAACTGTAATGTAACAGAAACTTTTATTTAATTTGTCATAAAGAGACACTTACAAACATTATACAAACGTTAAAGAAAACTATTACAAGTCTACAGGGCTTTTGCAGTCAAGGCCCCTCAGCTCTGGAACTCCCTGCCTGAGGATCTGAGGCTTGCAGAGTCAGTGACATCTTTTAAATCACTTCTCAAAATGTATCTTTAAATTAAAAAAAAAAAAGCCTTTTTTTAATCCTAGCACACCGTTTTATCACCAACATGTCTTATCTGTTTTATTATCTTCTCTGTCTTAGAGAAGACGTCTCTGTCTGTCTCTTTTTTTGTTAGTATTACTGTTATTGTTTTTATTGTTGGGGGGGATTTATTCCATTTTATCTCTGTATTGTTCTAAGTGCCAGATCTTATTTGTCTGTCTTGAATTATTTTAATTCTGGTTCAACCATGTAAAGCACTTTGTAACTTTGTTTTGAAAAGTGCCGTATAAATAAAGTTTATTATTATTATTATTATTATTATTATTATTATTATTATTATTATTATTATTATTATTATTATTATT
>JAOVVB010209047.1:0-10746 GCA_028570985.1 Heterobranchus longifilis
CAGATAAATAAATAAAACATTTGAATAAATAAAATAAAGATTTTAGGAGACCAGGCTCCAATTAGAGATTTTCTATTCTGAATATAAAGAGCGTTGATGTTCTTTCTTCAGCAGAATAAAGCTACAAGAGACGAGAATAACTGTCGTTCTCGTACTTTTGTGTCACATTTTGAGCCTGACTAGGTTTGTAAAACTGTGTGTGTGTGTGTGTGTGTGTGTGTGTGTGTGTGTGTGTGCAGACATTACCACAGCATGGAGGTGTTTACGCTCTACGATCTGTTCAGTCTGAATGGAACCAAAGTGGCAGAAGGACACAAAGCCAGTTTTTGTCTGGAGGACTCCGAGTGTGATGAAGGTGAGGACCAAAACAGGAATCTTTGATTTCAAGATGTGAATAAACAACAAGTCAAACCGTACGACCACATAATTTGTTTGTTCCGTACGACCCGTACAAGCGTTTCCTAAATTAGCGACCCCTCGTACGTAAACGTGACGGTCGCAGTTTTAAAAACGTCGTTAACGTTGTGAAGTGTCGCAGTTTGGTGAAGTTTAGGCACCGTTTACTTTCAAACTCTCCTGGGTCAAAGTCCTGTTTGTTTGACACATCCACCATCTCTCTTGCAAACCTTAAAAACATGTTCTCGCTCTTAATATTACGTTACACGACTTCCTGCTTTGCTAATGTCATAATTACTACGGCCACTAGAGGGCACGCCTGACAATAAAATATTAATATGCATCCTAATTGCTGCTCGTACAGACGACCTATGGTGTCGTTTCTCGAGGGAGGACAGTCTCGAATAAATAATTCTCATTCCTAACTTTTTAATGCACTGGGTAGCCAGGGGCGTAACATTTACTGCCACTTTATACTTCTGCTCTACAACCATTCAGAGGGAAATATTGTACTTTTTTATGTACTATAATTATTTGACAGCTTTGGTTACTAGTTACTTTACTAATCAATATTTTTGCAAACAAAACATGCCATTAATTGGCAACTATTTTGAACATTTAAATAATTTTTCATGCTGAAACATTTCATGGTTCCAGTTTCACAAATGTGAAGATTTGCTGCTTTTCCTTTTAATTATTTTATTTTTTAATAATTTAGAGGATTTTCTGCATTAAGTACTTAACTTTTTCCTGATTATACTGGCATACTTTCACTTTTACATTTTGAATGCAGGGTTTCCAAAAATCAGAGTAGTGTGGACATCAGGTATAAACGTATTATGTATTATACATTTTAAAATGAAAACGTAGGGGTAGAAATAAATGCTAATCTTGCTCTGTGTCTGCAGGAGGTGGAAATGAGCAACTTCTGCTTAATGTGTTCAGACCAGGTGTGAAGAAAATAATCTACTCGCTTAATTCGTGCGAGTTTGGACGCCAATGTTCCGATTTTTCAACACAAGCGAATGAGCAAATTCACGTTATTCGCATCATCGCGCCGTGTAATTTGCATAACTCACGCCACATCATTTGTATCGCCCGACCCGAACTCACATCTAATCGCGTCTTTACATTGACTTTATATGTAATTAATTTGCGCAAAATTAATTTATTTGCATCTGGTGTGTCCACGACATAACACTGTCATGATACCAACTTTATAAGAAGATAATATGTCAGTGTTGTGTTTACAGCTTGTTCTGCTGCCCCCCAGTGGCCAAAAAATGCAGCTTTAACATTTTCTAAATGGTTCTCAGAGGGTTTATTGAAATGTCTTACTGCAGGTATTGAAAAGAGATATGAATGTGCTAACTTCGGAGAGCAGGGCATCACTGTGGGCTGCTGGGATACCTACAGGCACGACATCGACTGCCAGTGGGTCGACATCACCGAACTCAAACCTGGAGATTACATTTTCCAGGTGATGTTTCCAATGTTACGTTGTTCTTTTTTCTCTAAATGAAGAGTTGTCTCCACACTGCAGCCATTACTGGCCTCTCACAGCAGTCCTGCTCTCCCTCTCACAGATAGTAATCAATCCAAACTACGAGGTTCCCGAGTCAGACTACACCAACAACATCATGAAATGCAGATGTCGATATGACGGCCATCGTGTGTGGATGTACAGCTGCCATAATGGTAAGACGTCGCAATTATTTAGAGGAATATCTGTAACATCTACTGTCCTTTTAATGTTGGTGATTCAAGGGTGTTTTCACACCTGCGCTTTTTAGTCCGGTTTAATCGGACTCTGGTTTGTTTTGGTGTGAACACACACACTCTTTAACTTTAATGTCTGAGATCCGTCATGCATTTTACATCACTATTTATTTAACTACGTTATTTGAAATGATATAGTTTGGCAAAATGTTTATTTAACTCGAGGTCCATGTAGTAGCTTTTTCTGAAGCTTTCGGGCCCCATCTCACGGTCGGACGGGATAATAATCGATTTTATTGTGTATTGTGATAAAAAAATACTCGCAATAAGTTGATCGTGGTGAATTTCCATTATTGGAATAATCATGAATATCCTCATGGTGTTCTAGAGATGTTCCAATACTATTTTTTTCTTCTGATACTGATTCCGATACCTAAACTTGCATATCGGCCGATACCGAGTACCGATCCGATATCGCATGCTCGCTGATACCGATACCAGCATTTTAGGCAGTATCAGAGGCATTTCCGATACCAGTATTGGAACAGCTCTAGACAATATCACATTTACTTAAAGGAAAACTTCACCCCCAAAATGATTATTTGTACATTAATTACTCACCATGTATTATCTTGAATTCGTGAAGAAAGCCTTGTTTTTCTGGCATGCCTCCGCAGTGAACGAAGGATCCAAAAACTGAAATCATTCTCGATGAATTGAAGTAATAGTGGGCCGCGTTTAACAACAGCAAAACTATATCAAAACATCATTTACAAACTCTCACACAACTCGTGCAGCATAATCCAAGTCTCGAGTCCTATGCTCAGTACTTCCCAAACAAATGCATTTTCACGAAAACCTGACTATTTTAAACACTTCTGTACAAACCAAGTACATACCAAGTGGCGCAGATAAAACAGATGTTTTGATACAGTTTTGCTGCTGTTAAAATTACTTCAAAGCATCAAGACTTTTCTCCATTCACTGTGGAGGCATGCGAGAAAAACAAAGTTTTCTCGGTAAGTAACACAGAGTGAGTAATTGATGTAGAAATGATCATTTTGGAGGTGATGTTTTCCTTTATTTTTCTGATTTATGATCTAATGTGTCTCATTACCCTAATTGAAGTCTAGTCTGAGCACTAAATCCTCACATTTATCAGCGGAGGTGATTGAACGTGTGATATCAGATGTGAAACGAGGACAAAGTGTGGCGGCTGCTAACTCTGTCTGTCACTTCCAGGCGGCTCATTAAGCACTGAAACAGAGCAGGCGTTCCCGGGCCTCCTCAACAACCAGGTGACTCACAGGTAAAGACAAAGCAGAGGAGCGGAGTCGACTGCCCGACCTCCCCCCCCTCCACCTCCTCCTCCTGCAGGGACACCATCTGAAGTCCACCAACCACTACACATCTCCATCTGTGGTGGATCCCCCCAGCCAGCCCTGCCCTGGTCAAACCACCTTTCCCTCCCAGCTGACAGAATATTTGATTCCCCCTGGTGTCCAAACAGAGAACCGACACTTCCCACCTCTCTGGTTAAGATCAAGAGAATGGCCAAGCTCTCCTTGTGCCCTGTGACTTTTTTTTTTTTTTTTCTTTTTTGAATGAGTGATGAAATAAACCTGTCGGGAAGTGTGTCTTCTTTGAAGTGCAGCACTTTAGCAGAACCCTGCTGCAACACTTTTTCAAAGCTCACCCTGGAGAGGCTGGAGTGAGAGGAATCGCCGATAACAACGGCAGTGGTCTATCTCTGGAAATAAATGCAGTATTCTTCCACTTTTCAAGAGTTTCATCAAGTGCCATGTCCAAATGAAGCTTCATGAAGCATGAGTTGTATTTGTTGACCCCCACTAGATGGCGCTCTTGGCTCAGGGAATGGCAATTAAGCGTGCTTTCAACCAACGCATTCTCATAAATCCTTCATATAATAACATACGAAAACAGCAGTTACACAGCATTTTGTAAATATCAAACGAACATGTGTCCTGTTTTAAATGCATGTCCTGGTCGTGTGATAGACACGTCACTAATGTTGCGATTAATGTGAAACAGGAAGAATTCGGTAGGTTTAGGCAACAAAACAAGTTGGTGAGTAAAAAACACGGGATTGGCATTAAAATCCCTACTTCTGTTTTAAATACATGCGACGATCGTGTGACACACACGGACACAAACTCCGGTCTCCTGGGTGAAAGTCCTGCGTTTGTTCGAGCCACCCACCCAGAGCGTGTCTTTGTGTCGTTTAAACCTTTTAAACGTCTCATGATTAGGTGCTATATGTACAAATTACAGTGCAATATTTTTTAGTAGTCATTGCTACGAACAGGGAATGAAACCAGCCTGCTTCGTTGAACATAAAATAAAGAAAATGCTTCATGAAGCTTCATTTGGCACCACTACCTTTTACACACTAAAGTCCACATACACTGAGTTTATGTTACACAGGCAAACTGAGTATTTTCTTTTGCATGTCAGTTATTTAAGCTGATGTTTCACATCTGCATTGAGGAGTTTATGCAAATCAAACTGTGGCACAAGCAAGTCCTCAAAACGCAAACAGCTTCAATTCATCGCAAATTACAAGTGCTAATTTCCCGATTCAGCCGTAAGATAACCCACAAAGGCTGAAATATTACATGCCGAAGAGCCTCAGAATGCCCCAAAGCCTTCTTTTAAATAACTGGAGCACATATTCTCTGAAATTGCTCTACGTGATTAAGACTGCAGTCTGAATTAGGTCACATGAGAGGAGAGGAGTGGCACTATAATCCTCAGTGGGAATTGATGTTGCAAAGTTTGTTGAAAGTCCAGAAGTTAGGCTATTATTTAAAAAAAAAAATATTTGAGCAAATCTTGTTTTTGCTCACTCTCAGTGGTTTAACACTGTGAGCAAATGACAGATTTGTTCTCAAATATAACTTAAATATGCTCTACAGCCTACAAATTCACTCTGTAAGTTTATACTTTATAGTCTTTTGGTTTAGCCTATATGGAGAACATCTTTGCATATAGCCAGTGAAATCATCTTAAATTGCATAAAGGGCTGGTCACACCAGCATTTAAAACTGCAAAATTTCACTGCAACTTCAATTCATTCCAGTTGGAGTCACCGTCAGTCCTAACGGTGGATTACCTCGCTGGGGCAAAGTAAATCATTGCCAAATTCTTCGTGACAAGTTCAACTTTGGTGAACTTTGACTCGCAAATTTACACCAATGAGCAGTAGCAAGCCATATTGATGTGCTGACCTTTGAGTGAATGGGCAGCTCGAGAATGAGCTAATGTAGCTAATTAGCTGTGCTGCACCATTAGCTTTTATTTAACCACCTCTGTTGGAGTAAAACCTGTTGAAAGAGGAAAGGTTTGCAGACAGTTATGAGACAGGAGTTGATGGTACAAATACATCTTGATTTAAACTGTGTGAAGTTATTTTACTGTTTGCGACCGAGCTAAGCTAACAAGCTTTTGAGTTTGCTAACTGACCATTAGCAAGCTTGTTAGCACAGAGTTTTATTTTCCCTCTTCAACAACTTTTTTTTTATTGATTATATGGTGTAAAATAGTTGGAAAAAAGCCAGGCGGTAGTAAACAGAACAGCAGAGAGAAAATAGAGATAATCTGTGGTAGCTATGACTAGCCTGGATAGCTAACACTTTAGCGGTTAGCTCACCAGGTAGCAGTTCACCACTAACCTTGTAGAACCAAATGTTTCCCAAAGATGCACAAATGCATCTCTCTGTAGGCCTACCACTTTCTAGTATGAGCCGGCCTTAAAGCAGTAACTCCACAACAGCCTGAGATACAACATTAAAGAAGACCAACTTTGAACAATCTCTCATTACCTTTCTAGCTATCTTATTCTAATGTGTTCTTCATATCTACTGTACAAGAATGGAGCTTAGCTTAGCTCAACAAGCTACTAATCACCAGGGCAGTGTGCAGGGGAGATAGCTAATTAGCTATGCTGTGTCTCAATTGAATACTTCCATTTGTTCATATAGTACACTGTGTACACTATTGCGTAGTGCGTAAATTTCGATAGGGTAGTGTTGTCTCAAATCACACACTGCTGTTATGTAGTGATGTCCAAATGAAGCTTCATGAAGCATTAGTTGTATTTGTTGACCCCACTAAATGGTGCTCCTGGTTTAAAGAAAAAGGAATGGTACTTCAGTGTGTTTTTAACCCTTTGTTGAACAGTGGGCTCAGAAAATACAGAAAATACTTCATGAAGCTTCATCACTACCGTTACACACTTAGTGGAAATGACTCACAGCATTTCTTCTTCTTCTTTTCTTTAATGGTGAATTGCAACCGAACTGAGCATTACCGCCACCTACTGTCGCCCACCAAAATATCTGCTGTCTTGTTTTCTCACTATCTAACTACTGTATAGTGGTAGCCTACTTACTACAGTTAGGTGTCCGCCATTTCAATTGCAACCGCTGCAGCTTGTCGCCCGCCATTTTCACAAGTTTGAAAATACGTCGGTGGTGCAGTAGCTTCCGCTACGTAGCAAGGATGGCGACCGTTGAGGGTGAGTAGTGTCCAGCGTTCCACACTCAGCGTTTTGACCGTTATGAGCGCACCATCCGGGTACTCATGGTGCGTTACATTTTGCCATGCTTTGTCAGTGTGAACGCACTATGCACTGTAGCAAGTGTAAGTACAGAATAATTGAGACACAGCACTAGTCAGCTGTAGCTAGTAAAGTCCAAATGAAGCTTCATGAAGCATTAGTTGTATTTGTTAACTACACTAGATGGTGCTCTTGGTTTAAAGAAAAAGGCTCAAGGAATCGTAATTCAGTGTGCTTTCAACCCTTTGTTGAACAGAGAGCGCCATCTAGTGGGCTCAGAAAATAAAGTAAGTGCTTCATGAAGCTTCATTTGGCTTCATCACCAGCTGTAGCACCTTGTGCCGACACAGCTGCTAACAAACTGCTGTCTGACCTTGGCTTGTAAGCGACAGTTTCTACCAGCTTTTTTCTTCCTTTGAATAATAAAAATATTAACGACACATTGAAAAATCACTTTGAATTGATTTTTTAGACAGTCTATACGTCACTAAAGTCTTCCACAGCCAGTGGCGCTCTGCTGGCTCTGCACGAGGATCACAGGACTGTTTTACAGTAACATGCTTTCAATTAAAGGAAGCCATTTCCTCTCATTGCTTTATCACAAGGAAACAGAAGAGCGCAGATATCTTCTCAGAGAAAGCTCACGGAATAGCATCCTCCCTGTTTAGACAGTCAGAGTTGCAGATATTAGTTACTTACTGTTATTGAAGTGTTTTTTTGTTGTTGTTTTTTACACAGTTTTATTCCTTGTTTTAAAAAAGTTACATTACGTACAATAATGTGTGTGTGAATCCTATTTTATTGTACTTTTTATAATGGTGCTATCAAACTGGTCCTCTGTTTTCTGAGGGTACAGTAATGTTGGACAGCTACATTATGTATACTAACAGTATACTTGAACTGAGCGTAAGAAACAATTTGCTTTGTGTGTGAAACTATAATAAAGGTCTGAGTTATGGAGCAACCAAATCTTTGCTGTTCAGTGTTGTTTATATCCATCTTTTCTTCATTATTATTATTATTATTATTATTATTATTATTTGGATGCATTTTTAGCTGGACCGCAACAAAGCTGGGAAAGTTTGTCGCTGACTGACTGACTGAATGATGAAGTTACGCCATTGGTTAAACTCAGTGACGACGTCAGCGTGTGTTGAAAGGCTGTTGACTGGTGTAGCACTGCCCTCTTGTGGTGAAATGCGCAACTGTGTCGTTGAGCACATGGAGCTGTGCAGTCAGTAATTAAGAGGCATAAGGAGGGACACCTGCATCAAGTGGTGTCAGCTGTGTGCGTCTCTGATGAAGCGTGAGTAAAGACTGTTATTTCTGACTGAACGGGACATTTATTGAGCCTTTCACTGCATTTTGGTTTATTTAATTAAATCTGTTTTACTGATGCTGAGCTAATTTACTCACCATGTAGCTTGTTCATGCTAATGCTAGCTTAGCTGCTACTTTCTGGTGAAACTGCTGGATGTGGACAATCAATGTTATTGTTTATTGATATTGTTTATTGATATGTTGCGGTCCAGGCACATACTAGGTTTCAACCCAGTCTTGTTTTCTCCTAGGACTGACTGGAGAAAAGGACAACACTCGGTGTCCCTTGTTGAATTCAGTGCAGATGCATCACACCTGCACCACCTGACATTCATCAGTGGTAAGTGTTATTTTTAATACCACTGTTTTACTTTTTGTTTCATTGTTTGTCTTGTAAAGCACATACTTGGAGCACAGCGATGAACAGTGAATACACGTCGTGTCTTCACTTTAGCTTGTGGAAAGGAGCGACCAAACAAATGTAACATAAAGTGTTGCTAATGTCAGTTAGCTTAGCTGCAGGCTAGTAGCTAGCTAACGTTAGTTACAACAACGCCCGTTACTTGTAAACTACAGCAAGTTTGTTGCTTTTTCTCTCATTTCTAATTATTTTTCCACAAATACATTTTTTCTTCCTTTTTAATATAAAATGGACATGACCATTTAAAAAAAATGGCTGACATTATTTTTGACTGAAAAAGGGGGATGACTATATGATTTTGGCTTTACATTTTGGGGGATTTGATTGATTTCAGAGTCAAAAACTGCATACAATTCCTATCCAAATATTGTCATACAAATATTCTTTTCACTGTCTGAGCTTAAAATGTAGGCTATATAGGGAGCCGAAGTTTGTTGTTTAAAATCCCGAAAATGAGCATTTTAGCACTTCCTGTTCCCTCGCCTTAAAGTGGTCGTGTCTTTAAGGTAACCCTCGATTTACGAGAACCGACGAAAACTGCAGAAAAAGAGACCAATTTCCCAACAACCCAACGAGGTTAATGCCTAACCATACCAATCTGGCAAATCTAGTGTTGCCTTCTAGCCACTACCCCTTAAATGAAGTGTGTTTTTTTAATGTGTTTTTGGTTAGACGTCTGAAATAAGGTCTGTGGTCAACACAAGCTTCAGAGATTTTCACGTTTTCTACGTCATAAAATATGTCGGTATAACCCGCTGGTGAATTTCAAAGCTTTTACATGTGTTTATAAAGGTGGTTGCTAACAAGTGGCTCAGTGAGACTACAGAGGTTGTCGAGGACATTAAACATCACCATCAGTTTAGTAGTGGCGACGGTGATGTGGACTGCGAAGTGCAGGTCATGTCTAGAAGGTAACACTAGATTTAGAAGAACCAGCGAAAACTAGTGAAAACAGGCAAAAAAACTCTCACAAGACTTATTTCCCAACGACCTAACCCTAACCATACCATTCTCGCAAATCTAAGGTTACCTTCTAGCCACTACCTGAAATGCGACCGTTGGTGTACAGTAGTTTGTTTTTACTTCTAGCGATTACATTTACGCTTCTAAAATCATAAAAATGGTGTTCATATGGAGAGATTATCTTGCTGGACAAAATGTGTAAGTATCATAAACTTGTGTTCACCACAGAGCTTATTTTCAGCAAAGATCCAAAATCCAATGCAAAAATCCCATCAGCTTTTTGATGAGGGAACCCATGGCGACGCTAACTTCCGGGTCATCCCTTCATCCCTTGGGCGGGTGGATGTTTGGGCACATGGCGGCAGATAGGCCGTCATATGTAAGGATGGAGGGATGGATGAAAAAATGGACAGATGGAGAGGCAGACAGGCTGCCAGACGTGAGCGTCCACTGATTGTTGTTCTATTGACCATGTGATTGGTCAATACATTGGTCCGTCTGAAACATTATCTACCACTATCAGGTTGTCCCAGGCCGTCTACAAAAACAAATAAGGCCCCACAACGTATCCAATACAAGCATGTAGCAACAGCTTATATCGTCAATACATGCACGTAGCTTTTCACATGTCCAGGACTAGCCTGTCTATTTTTTGTGTGTTTTTTTTTAGTTTCTTGTGTGTGCTTCACTCCAATTCAGTCCAATCCCTCCTCGTGTTCCAAACAGCAACTCCAATATTTCGGTCGAGCGTCTACACACGGAGGTGCCCAGCTTCACTTACACTCTCCTTTACCCTGCATCGCTCTATTTTGTGCGTGTGTGTATGTATGTGTGCTTTCACTCCTGTCAGTCCACTTAAGGGCCTTTGGTTTCAGAGGAGGCCATTGTATTTCCTCCATCGCCTAGCAACCATCACCAAGGCCGGCACTCCATTGTTGCGGAGGCTGAGCACCTGAATTGCCTGCTGCCTGTTTCTACTTTTCAAAATTGTACTGTAATTTCACAAAGTGGTGTTTCAGCATTAGAGAGAGAGAGAGAGAGAGAGAGAGAGAGAGAGAGAGAGAGAGAGAGAGAGAGAGAGAGAGAGAGAGAGAAAGAGAGAGACTGCCGTGCTCCAAATTGGAGGGCTATGAAAATTGGGGGAAGGTTCATTTGGTGGTTTCACATCAGGAGCTGCGCAGATTTGCAAAAGCCACACAAACAGTGGAGAAGCGAAGACATTCAGAGCATATTGTGCATTCAGCAAAATGAAAACAAACACTGAACGATTTATATAGTGTAGTGTATTCGACCTATACTGTGTGTGTGTGTGTGTGTGTGTGTGTGTGTGTGTGTGTGTGTGTGTGTG
>JAOVVB010209087.1:0-10746 GCA_028570985.1 Heterobranchus longifilis
GACCAGCAGAAGTCAGCGTTGTTCCACACAAGGATGACCCTGCAAAGACTGAGTGCAGAAAGTAGAGTGTTTCACACTGGCCTGAAAAACTGTGTAACAGATGGAAAGGCTTTCATGCCTTCATTTAATATCTTTGAGGAAATTACCCATAAAAATCCTCGCCATTATACATGCACTCACTTTTGAATAACCCTGAGGAGAATTCTGTATCTACAAGCAAACTGTCTTCTCTCAGCGCTGTTGTCTGTTTGACCTAGTTTGTGTATGAAAATCAACTTTATTTGGATCATTTATAGTTTCATTGATTTGCTGTGTTGCTGTCAGTTCGACTACAGTTAATATTTACATTGAAATTAGTCAATTAAAATAATAATCAATTAAACACTAGGGATGAAACAGTTACCGGTTTTAATGATAACTGCGGTAGTAATACCGTTCAATTTTTAGTTATCGTTAAAACCGTGTTTGATTACTGCGCTTTTGATATCTCACACAACTCTCATTGCATTTACTATCACTGTCTTCTTAAGAGTCATGTGTATTTATGTAAATTGTGCATGGGGTCATTGCATAATACTCAAATGCACTCAAATACCAATGTTAATGCACATTTGAAATGGTTTTAATGAGACATATCAGTAGTTTTTGAACATTTTCGGCATATTTTAACCATACCGTGGTAATACTGATAACCGTGATAATTTTGGTCACTATAATCGTGCTACAAGATTTTCACATCGTTACACTGATAAACACACAGTATGGGACAATACATTTTAAATATCAACGCCATCATTCCTATCAGAAGTTATAACACTGAATTCTTCAAGTTGATGAGCTAAGCGAGATATTTTAGTAAAAGTAAAAGTAGTAATACTACAGTGTAAAAATACACTCCTGCATTACAAATCCTACTCAAGTACCAAAAGTAAAAGTACTCACAGCACTAGGGAGACGCTGCTTGGCAGAACAACATTAGTGATTATTATGTAATAATAACTGAAAATAATGTGTTTCAGCTCACAGATAACAGACCTCATAGAAAAACAAACTGTACATACAGTAAGTTAAAGGAATATTCTGACCATTTCTATTTCTTTGTGCTAAACTATGCCGAGCCTCTCTTGTACCAGTCTCTTTATGCTTATAAAAAGATATCGATCTTCTCATCTACCTCCCAGCAAAACTGCAAGAAAGTTTATTTACCTAAATTCTGAAGTGCACCTTTACCTGTAGAGACATGCATGAAATTACACAATGCTGTCTTAACCAGTTTTTGAACTTCAGGAGACTTTTGTTTTTACAGTACACACTGCACAGTAACATTAGACGGGAAACAGAGTGAAGCACAGTGGACCTCAACTTGTAATCATCCAAATTAAATAGTTCTAATGCGCTGAAGTTCACAGAGTATCTCAACGTTGGAATTGATCTGCTCGAACACCCAGACCAGCAAGTATTTACACGCTACAGCTAACTCCTCAGCAGCGCTATCAATCTTTTTTTAATCCCACGAGCACTACAAAGGTATAAATTCAAGAGATGACCTGGACGACTCAACGACGTGCTGCTATTTTTATTGCTACAAACAATAAATATAAAAGCTTAAACGCACAATATGTAATTTTCTGCCTCTACGGGTCTCTCAATCAAAACAATAACAAAAGACAGAGTTTGGTGATGTCGTAAAGTAGCGTGAGATCGTGGGAGTTGTTGTCTTCACCACCATTGCCGTCAGTTTCTCGCGATTAGGATTCCTTCAGCGCTCAACCTTCAGGAGGTTTTTACCGGGAGCTGAATTATCCGCAGAGGTCTCCTCCTCCCGGTGATTAAAACCGGTAAAAACACAGTTTCATGTTAAGAATCAGTATTTCTTCAGCAGATAAAGGACGTCCCGGAGGGGCTGCGAGCTCAGCTTGTTTCTCTAACTTAAGATCCAGACGTCCGAAAACTAAAATCCTTCATATATAGTTAAACACGACCAAGATCTAAATCGTGTGTCGTAAAAATGAGGCTTAAAACTGGATAAAAGGTCAATTTATGATGACAGCTTCTGGCAGACAACCACAATGCTGATGTCTGCGCAAAGAGGATATAACGGCATTTACAGGTGACTGGGTTTGAAAATTGTTGGAAACATTTGGGATAATGCAAGTACACGACTCAACAAAATATATAACATAAGTCTAGTCAATTTTAATACAGAAATGTTACTTATTTTACCTTTTAAACAGGCAAACTCGTAGAGAACAAATAGAGATTATAATGACAACAACTGGCAACTATGTTTTAGTGGAATTTGGCCCCTGGTACTGGCTTGCAGGTTGCTTTAAGGGTTTTTCCCCGGTGATGAGGCTGTCTGGTTACACGTTCCTACGGCTTGGCTGATGATTCACCTGCGACAGACTCAGAATCACAACCCTCGGGGCTAAAAACATCCCCAATTCCCATCTGTGTGTTTCGACAACCACCCACACTGAAGAGGAGGGGCACAAGGATTTAAGTTTTCTGCAATTTCACCCCCGAAGCAAGGAAACTATTTCCTTTCAACCTAGAAGCTTCTATAAACATTATTCAGTGTCACAGAGTTTGAACAACCTCTTACTGGAAATAATTTCCATAGACGTGGTGATTTTAATGATCGTGTTTGTTTGTACGTGGGTACAAAGAAAACAGAAAAGGCCCTGTACTTGTAAAGAACACAGACTCGTGGGACTGAATCGCTGAAATAATGGTGTTTGTTAGCAGGATAAAATGACTCCATACCTTCCTCACTTTCTTCATAGGCAGGATTAATGAGCCCAGGCTCAGGCTGATCTCTGCTGGGATTTCGGGAAAGTGTTGCTGAATGTTTAGCATCACCAGACGACTCCCCGTCACCCTTGCGCCCCTTTAGCTCATTCCACGAGGGCCTCTTCCTCTTCTCTGCTTCCTCCCTCAGTCTTCTAAAAACAGGACATCTGAGGAAAGATAGGAACACAGAGGAAACTAGTAAAGAGAAGGATACGGCTGATGACTGACAACACAATCTTTATGATGAAATAAAAAGGGGATGTTCTTAAAGGAGACCTCTTATGCTTTTCTTTATTTTCTATCATATATATATACAGTATATATATATATATATATATATATATACACAATGTCGGCTGTTCATATTAAACGTGGCGAAAGCTTCAAATAGTGAGGTTAACGTATGTAAAAGTAATCCCTGTGAGCAAAAACCTCATGTTTCAGACCATTCTTTTTCTACTCTCAGCTCGAGCTGTGACGAATTTCTTTCCCAAAGTTCGGGTCGGGACCCAAAATGGGTCGCAGACCCGTTTTTATTGGGTCACCAATCAGCAGAGTACAATGCATAAAAATGCTATGATGTTTTTTTTGTGATCCATTTATTTTTTAACCAAAATACAACAGCCAAAAACACAACTTGTTTTTTTTTGACAAAAACAAAAATAAATGCTATGATGTGAATTCATTTGAAGAAGAGCGTTTTTTCTTTTTTTTTTGGCAGATCAGATCAGATGCTCTGTGCAGCCCTACATTACACTCAGCAAATTTAATTACTGCTGTGATGTACCTACTTTTATAATGAAATATATACATTTCATATACATTTTAAATTCAGAATTTGTTGTGTTCTTTATCAGTAGTTTAGAAATGTAGATGTCATGGCAATTCATGATGTATTTCTGTAAGTTTGGGTCCCGGGGAGACACCAAATTTCTCTTTTGGGTCTGGAGCTGAAAACGTTTGGGAACCCCTGATAAACAGTATACAGTACGGTCATCTGCTGTCGGCATACTCGGCTACTGCACTGTTTACATTAGCTACATACACTGCTGCAAGTAGCTACGTGCTAGCGTCAGGAAATCTTGGTTGCTGATATTAATTTCTCCCCAATTTTGGATCACATTCCTGTTGGAGTCTCCTGTTATAGTTTTTGGTTTAGAAGCCTTTAGTGGTGATTTTTCGCGGTAGAAAGTGCCGCTATACTCCGTTCTCCACGGCTGCAATAACAAACGGTACAGAGACGCTGAGAGCGCAGATGTGGAAGACCTGGAAACACTGAACAATCAGAGCCCCTTTTTTCGGGAGGGGGGCTTAAAGAAACAGGCACTACAATGAAGGTGCAATATGAGGAAAAATAATGTGTTTTTTTTTACATTAAAGCATGTAAACATGTTTTAGCAGAAACCTAAAATACAAGTATGAACCAGAAAACGAGCACAATGGGTCCCCTTTAAATGTTTCAGGTTACCAAGGAGTGGCAGAGATGAATGAACACAGAAATAGAGAGAAAGAAAATAGATGTTCAAAGTGTTTTGTGAGGGCAAAGAGGAGACGAGAAGAGACTATTTATGCACAGGATTCAGAAGAGAAGCACTATGCAGATGAGTAGACAGTTTCACTGCATTGCAGGGTGTCTGGGTGAGACAGGTTGAGTCTGATGAAGTCAGTCAGAGAGCTGCTTGTTCCTCCAACTGAACTTTGTCTCCTCATTGTTTGCACAGAGAGGCTGCAGCAGGACGACTTATCTGCCGCCCACAACCGACTGCGTCACGGCTGGCCACCGGGATGATAAGCACCACGCTGGCCATGTGAAAAACAAGTCGACTGACCTGCACTTCGCCGTGAGCTCAGTAATTAGACGTTTTTGTGTTATTAGAGCAACTGTCTGAGCACTCGGGAATCAACGGTTCAGCTTCAAAACGATTCAAACTGCCTTTGACACGGCACGAAGAGGAGAAACAAACCATCAGTTATTTTACATTCCTGAGAAGTAGTTAAAATTCTTTTGTCATGACTGAAACGTGTGTTCAACTGGAGATGGGTGCATGCACAATGTATATGGCGGTACCAGACGTTTCAGCCATATCACCATTTGTACATATGTATCATATCAACATTTCTAAAGTGACTTAAATCAACTTCAGATTACATGTATATGAGCTGAATTTCTCATCAGGAGGAGGAGAGGACGGTGGATGGCGTGTAGCCTGGGCAACAGCAAGAGACCAGTCTTTGAGATCAACAAAACCAGGTGTTTTTTCACAAGATGTCGGGACATTTCCAGCCACGGTTCTGGTGACAGAACTGGGTGTTTTAAGCCCAAACTTTTCCTTTTCCTAACCCTAACCACGTGGTTTTTGTGCCTAAATCTACACACTTTAACCACAGCCTTGTAACAACATAAAATGTAAACGTAAAGTTTTAACATATCCGCTACATATGAAACATACAAATGTAACATACCCATGGTTTGCAGAAACGTACAATGCCAACATTTATTCTGCCGACTGGGTTGGACGTTTAATATGTCTTACAATAAAATGCATCCACTTCAAAGAATAGTTTGACACTTTGGGAAAATATGCTGATTAGCTTTTTAGAATGCTTATTAGAGTTAGATGAGAGTATTGAAACCACTCTCATGTCTCTAAGGTAAATACAGAAACTACAGCCAGGCGAAATTTGACATTTTTACACTTCAGTTTAGTATGGATTAAACAAACAAGATCTAATGTGTGAATTAGTGACATTTAGAGGTGCAGTTAGGCAGACAAAGACAAACAAAAGTAGCCTTTTCCCCATGTTCTCAGTCTTTATACTAAGCTAAGCTAAGCTAAGCTAAGCTAAGCGGCTGTAGCTTCATATTAAACTGACAGATATAAGAGTGATATGATCTTCTCGTCTAACTCTCGAAAAAGTGAAAAAATGACAAACTATTCCTTTAATGACACATGTCGGAGGAAAGCTCAGTTCAACAACGTAATTCAACTCTTTTTATACGACGTTATCTTACGATGAATTATTGCCCTGTGCCCACTGCTTTGTTCCATAATACACTACTCACTGTAATACACAGATCTTCAGGTGTACTCCCGGATTCTCCCTGATATGCTTTGGCTTTCATTTGAGCCTGTGCCTCGAATCCCTTGAATCCCCGCTAATAGCCTCCCGGGCACCTCTTGACAAACTGATGAAATCCAGAACTATACTGATGTATCATCTGTGCATTACCTTTGTACTGTGTGTAACAGTCTGTTGTTGGTGAAAAACGTCTGCATTGTACTATGTGGGGCTTTCTGCTGCTGCACAGCCACATTGTTGTTTTGAATGAACCGTGAGTCGCTCATCACAGGACGCTGATCTGGTCCGGTCAGATCTTGTCCTGACCCAAACGCTTGTACTGGAGCCTGGCAAGATGGATTAATGCGATCGCATGATCTTGCACGAAACACGCGAAACACATCGAAAAAGTGGCGTGCTATTTATACGAGATCGCGTTGACTTTTTTCCATCCCCGTCTCAAATAACGCACACTGTGACCAAACATTTTAGCCAGGTAAAGGTTTGACAATATCCACAGAAACTGCTGTCATGGCCAGTCAGCGTCTTACCTGTTGTGCAGGTGCGGCTGCAGTTCACAGCGCTGCATCTGCTGCTGACACTCTGCAGAGTGCGGACACATCACCGTCAGCTTGTCCAGCAGGTTCCTGACCAGCAGACTGGAGGGACGGCACTGATGCAACTGCAGCCGCAGGCGGTCCACGGGGCAGAAGTCCTGCTCTTTCAAGAAGTTGCTCAGACAATTAAAGCAATACGTGTGGCCGCAAGGGGTGTCCATAGGTCTGAGGAGGGGCTGCAGGCAGATGTGGCAAATGAGTTCATCGTCCACCTCATCCTGGTACTCGTACAGGTGGCTTTCCAAGCCCTCGTGCTGCTGCCCACACTCCTTACACACCCGCGCCCACGACAGACCCGCAGTGCAACTGCTGCCCGCAACTTTGATTTCTGTTGCAGCCATTGGTTGAAGAAGATCAGCCCAAACTTCTCTGGAAAAGATCTCTTATCTCCTTAAAAACTGTGTCCGGTCATAAGTCTACGTCTGCACGCACGAAGCTAAAATCCATTCAAACTGCGGAAGTGAAAAACGATGATCCAGAGTCGACAGCGTTATCTCCATGTCTTCATTTTGTTTTTCTGCTGAGAGAGAGAGAAAGAAACACAGTCAGGTCTACTGCAGAAGTTGGACTGTTCTCATACCGGGCAGCTCCACAGGAAATGACAAATCCACAGAGCAGCAGCAATACGACGGCAAGCCGCAGCTGCTTCCTCTCAGCTAGTTTCCTGAGGGACAAAAGGAATTCTCATCTCAGCTAAAAGTCACCGTGCTCCACACTGAAAGGGCTAAACTCTGTGAAATGAGGCTAAAGTCAAACCCCTGCTAATGGGAAGGAACAAAGGCACGGCGCTACACGAGAGTAGGAGTTTTGAATGAACTGGGCAGAAATGCAACCCCCATCACTAATGACCCATTGCACCCAATCGGCAGTGGTCTCCATCCCTTTGTGCAGCGCCTAATCTCCTTTAATTCTCTCATAAGGAGAGGGCTGATTAGAATCGCATTCTTTGGAGAAACGACTGGCCACGTAATCCACATATGGACAAATATATAGAATAACGTTACATATCATAAATTACTAGGGGTGTCACGATTTGATTAGAATTTAGATTTTAAGGTCATGATTCGATTCAATTTCCGCTTTAAACTTCTTTTTTTTTTTACAGCACTGACGGCTATGCCATTCTTAGACTTATTGAGTCTTGATTCATAAAGATCAACAGATCGTTGGTTTTATTCACATTTTCAAATTCTCCTTTAAGAAAATAAGCTATATGGTGTCAAGTGGGATATAACCGCCGTATTTTTTTAGGGCCAAATGGTCCAATTTAAAGAATTCATTTAAATGGGAGAAACACAGTTGCAGCTTTTGATATCGATAAATGAAATTGAAAGCTCATTTAGATCGATTTTCGATTTAGAATTGAAATCGTTACGGCCTCATAAATGACCCCAAATGAGTTGGATCTCGTAAAATCTAGCTTGTAAGATACATTGCATCCGTTAAAACAGCACGTGTATGTACTTTGAATGAAATGAAATGGAAAGAGGGAACAGCTGATGTCAGCTGATCATTATGGTTAGGAGCGTGGTTAAGTTGCAAGAAATGGCTTTTGTACAACATAAGCAAAGAGTTTTATGCTGAACACTTTCACAGGCACCATCGGAAGACTTCATGCGGTCTGCCACAGAAAATTAACAAAATATCATCTTAACATGCATGACTTTGTCCAAAGAACACAAAGCAGTACAGGAAAATGTTGCACATGACTACATATGAAATAAATAAAATATGAAATAAGCCACCACAATGAACTCACTACCTTCAGTTTTCTTTCTCTGTGACCCCAGTCCAGGATTTCAACCACAAAAAGGTTTCTTTATCTTCAGTGTTATTGCCTCGGAGCGACTCACCCGAGCTGATATCTCTGTTGTCAAGCGCCCAGTAGCCACCGCACGCAAACACGAGACTAACCTCGCAGCTGCCTGAAGCCTGAATGAAACCAGAGCCCTGCCTCTCCGGCAGCACTCCGTCAGAATAATGTCTCGGTGTGTGTGTGTGGACACATATTTGTGTGCATGAGCATGGCTGTGTATGAGCTCCGACTGCACCGGTGTGAGGAATGCAGTGGGGAATTGGTGTAACTAGGCAGAGTGAGAGGAAAGTGTTCCTTTTGCCTCTGATAACACGTGTGTGTGTGCGTGTATGCGTGTGCGTGTGTGTGCGTGTGTGTGCGTGTGTGTTTGGGGGGTGGGGGCTCAGACTGCTGATGTTGCACTACTGCAGGTAAAGTACTCTCAGGAGCTGAGTGACTGATTGCAAACACACGAGACCCATTACAAATGTGTGCACACACACATGCCTTTCCACATACATGCACTGTGGTTGAGGTCACACAGGCGCTCTTTCTCTCTTTGTCTTTACTTTGTACAAGCGATACCTCGTCCTGTAATGGATAGGGGGTCATGGATCCTGTAGCACCGAGAGGGAAGCACAGTAGAAACCAGGCTGTGCTCCGTTTATTTGGAAATCGCATGACGTGATGCTCGGGCTGCTCGTTTACGGCAAAAATCATAATGTTGATTATTTTGGTCAATATTAAGATCACGATCATTTAACATGATTACACATTGACTTTAGAAACATCATGCATGCATTTATTGAACTTTTTTTTAAAAAGTCTTTAACGGTGGATTTTATGAATATAATTCAAACAAATAAGAAATAAATGAGATGAATAAATTCAATAAATAATATATAATTATACATTCATTTAAATTAGTAATAGAAAAAATAAGAAATGAGATGCAAATGAATGAGATGAACTATGTTGTAACATTAGTGCACTTCCACAACCTACTGAAACTACTAAACATATATTGAATATATAAAAAGTAAATTAGACCAAAGTAAATATGTCGTAGTGCCACAACCTACTGAAAACTACTTAACATATATTCAACATTTTGGTAAACTATATTCAACATATTCTCGTCAGCAACTCGAAAGCGAAACCACTGTAAAGACGAAACGAGAGCATCATTGCGAAACGGAATGCGGAACAATACAAATTTTTGATTATTGATGATTTGATTATTAACTTGTTTTCATAATCATTGGAAGCCAAAATTATAATTGAAAATAACATTTGATCAATCACCCAGCCCTACGTGCTGCAAGAATATTTAAAAAAAAAAGATAAACGATACATTAAATAAATTAAATACACCATGCTGCCCTAACTGCAAAGGATGCAGCTGGTTCTCTTATCAGTGAAACATTCTCAGTTTCATATCGCTTTATTAAACCCAAGGTGTGTTATTTGCTTTGTGATAAAGTGGCGTGCAGTGGCTGCGGGCGGACCACAGAGAGGATGAAGCACGTCTTCATCAGAGCAGAGGTCATCTTCACAAGAAGACGTACAGCGACCCTGGAGATTACTGCCGGGACCCTCCTGTTTATTGTGTCTGACGGTGGCTGCCTGCCATCTATCACTGTCCACTCTTACCACCCTGACACAGCACTATATACCGCCATGTTTCTCAAGGATACAGCATGACATCAATAAAAAGTGCTCGTCTTTCTTGAGATCCTCCTTATGAAATGGAGACCGTAGTGCAGAAAGGATTGGTCGATTGATTGATTGATTGATTAGTCAATAAATCGATTTTTGACAGCTTTTTAAATGCAAGCTTTGCTGCTTTTCTCTGTTTTATATCATTATAAAATGAATATTTGGGGGGTTTGGACAGTTGGTCAGACACCTTAGACACTGGGTAAAATGTGATGGCCGTTTTTTGCCATTTTCAGAAATTGTATCTAGGCCAAACGAATAATCTACGAAATAATATGCTTCTCCCGGTTAGGATTCCTTCAGTGTTCATCGTTCAGGAGGTTTTTAACAGGAGCCGAATTATTTATTATCCGCAGAGGTCTCCTCCTCTCCAAAACAAACGGACCCGGTGATTTAAACCGGTAAAAACTAGGGATGCACCGATATATCAGGCGAACATCGGTATCAGCCGATATTCTCCTGGTTGACTGCAAACACATCGGCAAATAAGATGACATTCACTGATGGCAGTGGTCGATATTTATCTGTTGTGTTGCATCTGTTGTTATTTTTCTAAATAAAAAAAATTAAAAATATTTTTCATGTGAAAGAGGGTTATACTAAAAGTTGTCTTGAATTTGTGCTCATTCAAAGATAGTGTAATGAAATGTTGAATGACTTTAAAACAGTTCAATTCTGTTTTTAATGATGAAGATTTCTTTGTTTTTCTGGCAAAAAGGGGGATGAATAAATAACAACAAAAACAAAATAAACCACAACAAA
>JAOVVB010209098.1:0-10745 GCA_028570985.1 Heterobranchus longifilis
CATATCTGTATGCAAATATTCTAAATGCAATAGTTAAAGGGATAGTTTGGATGTTTTTAAGTGGGGTTTTATGAAGTACTTACCAATAGTCAGTGTATTACCTACAGTAGATAGTTGTCAGCACGCCCCCAGTGTGGAGAAGCAGACAGGAGTCTAAGCTAAGCAATGTACTGCTGTGGACGGGGCCACAGAGAAAAACATATTTTAGCCATCAGAATCCTTTGACAAAAACAGTAATTTTAGCTCGTAGAACAGGAGTTGCTGGTTTACTGCTGCCTTGATCGGTTAGTTTGTTTGTGTTATTGTGTGACTTTTTAAAAGGGTTAGGAACGAACAAAACAAACAAACCAATCAAGGCAGCAGTAGACCAGCTAATCCTGTGTTCTGCGAGGTAAAATGGCTCTTTTTGTCAAAGGAGTTTGGTGCCTTTGAAGAGAGCGATGTAACAGCTTCAATTCCCCGGCGGAAAGAGCAAGGTAAAGCTGTGAAAATATTCTAAATATAGCGTGCAATTAAACTGATATTGATTTTTTAAGTGGTCCTTTTTTTGGGGGCTAAAATATGTTTTGATGTGTGCCCCCATCCACAGCAGTATATTTCTTAGCTTCTCCACACTTTTGATTAGGGGGGAGGATGTTTGAACATGTGACCTTGCAGCTTTACACCTGCGTGACCACTGTTTCAATGTGATGTCATCATTTTGCATCATAATCTAGCCACTTCAGCTCTCAGACTGCTATTCATTGGCCAGTAGCCTTTCTGTGTGCATGTGAGTTCTGAACTTTAGATCTCCTGTTACGTTTGAGGCCGAGGACAGAGGAGATAACCTTCCTGTCCTCTGTGCAGAACATGCTGATACTAGAAAATGAACAGAACAGAAAGCCTTGATAATGAGAGACTCTAGGGGAGAAAGTTGTCGAAGGGAAATACAGACTTGACTTAAAAACATGGAATTTATACTCTATCCTTTTTCTGATGATAAGGAGAAATGTTACAATACATATTTTCAGTTTTAGAGCTTTATACATTAAGCTTTGGTCAATATTTGCTAATACCTTTTTTTCTTTTCTATTCTAAAAAGCACTGATATATATATTTGTGGAGCCAAATATGTACCTTGTGCAACAGCAGCATGTATGGTATCTGTGTCAAATTTGACCTTTGCCCTCGCAGGAGTTCCCAGCATCTTCTCCCAGACCAGAGTGACGTCCTTCAGACACGGAGTGATTTCCTCGTAGTCCAGCTTTAGACGCTTGTTCTGCAGATCGCTCTCTGAGGCTACGGACAGAAACACACAGACAACACACGTCAATAATGTAACAACCCTTTGTCAGCCCTTTGTCGTGGTGAGCTGAGGTGCCATCACTGTAGCTGGAAACACCTGGCCAGATGCCAGTGTGCAGCTCTCTTCACAAAGCATCACGCCCTGCACATTTTGCATTGTCCTTTTGGTTTTGTTTACTGCTACAGACTTCTCCACAAACTATTTGTTGTGGCAAACTAGAAAAGTATATTTATAGAGCACATTTTATACAACAAATGTTGACCAAAGTGCTTTACAAATTTAGTCAATTAGTCAATTAATAAAAGCATAGAATATCCTGATAAAAAGTTAGCATTTGCACTTTTTTTTAGCTAACGTTATCAAGCAACATCTCTGTTGAGATGACAAACTGCAAGACATTGTAGCATACAGTTAAGTCCTCCTAGTTGAGGATATTTATCTATAACTCAGACGGGCCATATCATTGAGTCCAGCCAGTTGTAATCAGAGCCATTAATAAATTGATCTGGTTATAATTGCAGTCTGGTCAGTGATAATAGGTCGGACCTGGCCTGTTTGCTGATGAATCATGATGTATATTTGATCTGGGGCTTGAGCTGAGCTGCAGCTGCTGGACAGAGCCATGATCTGTTTGGAGACCAATAACAAGGAAAACAAATGTGCATATTTAGGTAAAAAAAACAAAACATCAGTCAACACCACATAATGTGTAGTTTTTTTCCATTTTGTCAAAGCATTTTTCAGTCAAAGGTGAAACAACACAGATGTGATGGGTTATAGTGGGAATTGTCATGCCCGCCCTATTAACTTCAATAGAACTGGCACCAAAGTCTGGCACCAATGCAAAATTAGAATGCTGTCATAATGATGCCATGACTATAAATTTATAAATTCCTTGGTAACCAGTGAAGAGAGGCCAGTACAGGGGCAGTCTGCTCTCTCTTCCTGATACCAGTGAGGAGCCTTGCTGCTGCATTTTGGACAAGCTTCATTTGAAGTCGTGTTTCTGGCCAGCTGGTGAATGTAAATCCAATATGTTCTCTCTCTTTTAGCTCTGTTTTGGTCTCCACGAACTCCTGAGGGAAATAGCTGGCTCTTTAGCAGCTAAATGATCCACTATGTTCACCAGCTAGTCGCTAACTGTGTCTGTCTGCAGTTTGGTGCTGAGAGGGTAACACAACCGTTTTTATTAGATCCAATCACACTGTCATTTGGAAGTTTGTACATGACCCTCAAACAGAAAGTAAATCAAGGAATATACGACTATTTTTATTTTGTGCAATTAAATTTGTGGCTTTCAGATTGACAGCCTATTAACTGAACAGAAAGACACAAACTGTGAATTCCGTTGCAACATGTTGACACCAATGATCAAAGAAGGTGAGGGCACACCCAGCGCCCCTCATCTGTTCCTCTTTTTATGACAACACCCTTCCTCTCTTTCCTCCTTAATCTCTTAACCCACAGCCCTTCTTTTCTTCTCTTTCTCTTTTCTGCCTACACTCAACTCTTTCTTCTCATTCAATCCCACATTTGTCTCGTCCGTCAACCACACTCTCCCTCTCCTCCCTTTTCTCCCTCCTTCCCCTTGTGGACTTCCCCACCCTTTCCGCTCATGTGTGGTGTCCACCCAGTGACCAGCTGCAACTTGGCAGAGCTGGGGAGAGTGACATCATCACTGCGGGACAGGAAAGAGACAGCAGTCCGTTCCCTGCTCCAACCTCCACTTCCAGGAAACGGAGGCGAAATTAGGTGTGCAGCCAACAGGGGGAATGCATGTATTTGCATCAGCAACATTTTGCAGAAAGGAAACTGGGACAATTTTAACACCACCACAGCAACATTATGCAACTATTTTACCCTAAAATAACTGCCTCAAACTCATTTTCTTGCTACACTGATTTGTAATAGGGAGAATAATGCCTCTGTCTTCCCCATTCTGCACCCGGTACACCTGTTGTTGCACTCTGTAACTTTGGTGAGCGGGTACGATCTCCTGTGAGAAGTGCGTAACGTTTTACGGCACTAAAGCACGCCACCAACTATGTCACTGATTTTGGTGAACCTGGATCATATTTTATGGAGAAAATGTGTTTCCTGATGGACAGAAAGCTTTACTTGTTGCTAAAGCAACGCTAACCGGTGCTAACTGTAGCTGCTGTCAGCTAGTTAGCTCAGCACTGGGATTGTGGCGCACTGGCAACTTGGTGTTTACACCGCTAGCACAGGAGCTTTGGGCCGGTGACACGGAGCTAGCCTTCTTGTTGTTGGACTAGTAAGTAGGGCTGCACAATGAGGAAAATATGCGATATTCAATAACGGTGTTGAATAGCACAATAACAATATTACTTGTGATAAATAAACAGATAATAAAGTGTACTGTAACATTCTTTTATTGAACTGAATAATAATACTTTCTTTTAACTAACAAAACAGAGTTTTTTTTGCATTGTGTTTATTGCGCAAGTTGATATCACGATGATGATGATGATAAAAAACAATATATTGTGCAGCCCTGCTAGTACGTAATATTAGCTGGCATGCTGTCTTGTGTTGTTGCACTTGATGTTTGGCTGTGTTAGCAACGTTGTCGACTGGTTTTTGATCATAAGTAACATAATCATAACTACAGTAATCATAAGTACAGTCCATAACAAATGCATGTGTACAGCTGTCCATATTGACAGCAGTGTATAAGTGAATAGCACTAATTGCAAAAATACCAATTCTTACATAATGTTGCATTAATGACACACTGAATATAAATTCAGTGCCTTGTAAAAGTAGAGTGCTTTGGCACAGAACTCACACTAATATCCAGGATAAACACATTTTAAAATAACTTGGCACAAGATAAATTGAAAACCTCTGAAAAGCTTTAATGAAATGCTGCGCCTCATGGCCTCAGCAATCAAAGACAGAGAAGTAGCGGGAGTGACCTGGAAGGCGTAGCCTGGATAATAAAAGAAGAAAACTTGGACGGAGCAGATAGCTGCAGACACACCCAGAGTAAGAATAGATGCTGCCGGAGAGGCCGTGTATGTGTCTTATCAGCTGTCTGGAGCACGCAGAGTCTGGTCCATCAGGACCCGCTCATTGGCCGCAGCCCAGCGAGCGCTCAATCTCTCCACTCTCCAACCTCTCCTCCCTGCCCGCTCTCCATTTCTCTCCCATTCTGTCGCCGGAACACTCCACCCATGATAACACACAACAAGATAGGATACCCCACCCTGGAGCTGACAAAGATACACACACACGCTGATGGAGGTGCACACACACGCACACACAATTTCACAGTTGACCCATAAAACAGGCAGCAGTGTGAGAGATAAACAGAAAGAATGACATGGAGTTGAGCTCCACCCAGACAAATAACGGATAGAAAGGTGGAGCGCACCCTGCGGGAGGAATAAAACACAATCGAACTATGGACACATGCTGCAGATGTGTACGTTGGTGTGTTAGTTTGAGTGCGTGTGAGGTCGCTGCCCGGACTTGTTTTTCTTTCATCAATATTGACCCACATTCTCTCTATCCACACCCTGTTATATAGGCAATGGTTTCTATCTGTGTGATGGATGAAGTGCAGTTTGTGTGGGTGTGTGAATAAATGGTTTGTATACAGTGGTTACAGGTAGTTAGGGGGTGTGGTGCATAGCTAGGTGTGTGTGCCAACTGGGTCAGGAAAGAGGTGGTGCGCCTTCCAGCAAACACACACACACACACGTACCTATATGTTATATAACCTGTAGCGATAGGTCTAAATATATATATATTTAAAAAGACGTGTGTGTTCTTGATTACCTAACCTCTGCGTGTGTGCACATCTGCAGAGGCATGTTTCCAGAGAAATTCTCTTGGTGTAATTCAACAGCGTTACCAAGTGAGTGATGCCAGCGGCGCTTAATGAAACAATGCTGGCTGCTGTTCTTGTTATCATACAGACAGCAAATCCAATCCAACTTTGCAGGACCAGGCAGATACAGCGTATACAAATATTTGAGGGGCTCTGTCTTATGTGCATTTACATTTAGTGCCATTGAACATGGCTATTTTTATGTCTTTTTTTTCATCTTTTAGGGTGTAAACAATGAATTCCATTACAGGATATTTTCATTACAGCTCAAAACTTCACTATATTGGCCGCCAAATCGGTAATCGGTTCATTTTTCCCACCAAAAGTCTGTATCGGTATCGGCCTCAAAAATGTCATATTGGTCGGGCCCTACTTCCAATGAAAACTATTAGTGAGAAACAAAGTGTCTATCTGCTGTTCTTGGCTTCAAAAACCTGGTAGACATTCAAGTCTTTAATTCACTTTGACAGGACTCATTCACTTTGTTTGTTACTGCTAATTATAAGATTAAGAGAAGTTATACTGCTCACTGTAGTGAGGCTTACGTTCACTGTTTAGTATCCGTTTGAGGATGTGTGCAAACATATAATAAGATCTTTTGTTTATTGAACACGAGAATAAATTCTACAAATAAAAGCTATGCAGACTCCTTGAGTGAGTGAGTGTGTTTCAATCCCCTTCATGCATCCAACTCACCCTGGAGTTTCTGGTTCTCCCTCTCCATCCTCTGCAGCAGGATCTGCTGCAGGATGGCCTTCCTCCACAGCTCCCTCAGCTCCTCTTTGCTCCTTCTCGTCCTCTCCTCAGGCACCGCTCTTATGGACGGGTCCCCGCTTCCTCCAACTCCCACCTGGCCCACGCACACTCGACCCCCCTCTAGACAGGGATCCCCCCGCTCTGAAAGACACATCAGATTATATTACATTAGGTTAGATCAGATCACGCTACATTAGGTGTAGCATGAGAGAGCAAAGAAATAACAACAGAGACAACACTACACAACAGTGTTATATAGTGTTATCTCTGGGTTCTTACAGCTTAAGGCAAGTCAGATTTAAGACTTTTTTTAATGTCACTTAGAATGTAATTCAAGATTTTACAATAACCAAAATTGAAGAAAAAAAGAAAAAACATGAAGCGACATCAATTATTCAGGATTAGGGACAATTTTGCCCAAATGTTCCTTTTAACATAATTATATAATGTGGCGAAGACAAGGGTAGGACAGAACTGGGAAATACCTGCCGTTTGTTGGCGATTTTGTGTTTCTCACTCTGCATGTGGGATTCCACTGCCTTGATTCCCATCGTGCAAATTTTGAAAAAACGTTTAGCATTGCTTATGCATTGCAAAATCTTGGTTAAATAGCCAAATTTTGTTGAATTTGCACAACAATGCGAGATGCATTCGGTAAATTATTAGGGAAAAATAATGTAATGTTACTAATTATTTTGAGATTTTACGTCAGAAAAAAAAGATAAATAAAATCCTACTTCCCATGTCTTAGCATTTTTAATACGTTTAAGTTTGATTTAAGAGATTTTAATACCAATTAAGTAAATTAATTACTGAACTCGATGCCTTCTAAGACTTATTAAGGATCTACAGGAACCCTGTATATTATGAAAAAAAGAAAAATCATAGTATATTTATAAGCAGGTTGTGTGAAACAGCAGAGCTTGTTAGGAGAAAGGAAAATTCTTTAATCACAGGATATCTGGGGGAGACCTTTTTTTAAAAAAATTTTTTAACTTTGCCAATTGACCCACATTAAAAAAAACCCCAAATCAATTAAATTTGAAACAATCCCTCGGACACTCATGCAAAATAAAACAAAAACATTCTAAACATAGATATATTTGACACAGTCGGGTGCAACACACACAAAAAAAATGTGTTTGTGTGACTCCACCCCAAAGTACAGGGTGGATCCCAAACCTCAAAATACCCGGTGTTGTTTAGAGAAAGGACATAACAACTATCCATATAGCACTTCTCTTTCAGTTCGTATGAACATCACAACTCAGTTTATCACGCACACGCACACACACACACACAATGACAATAATGTTCTGTCTTTGCGCCAGGTGAGATTAACATTAATGTATGCCTTTGTGTCTGTGTCAGGGAGATTTTCCAAGACGTGCTGAAACTAGCAGTCACTACACAAACAAATGGCTCTTAAGTGTGACAGACACAGACACACAGACACACAGACACACAGACACACAGACACACAGACGACGATTCTCTTAAGAGACTCATGTAACTGTTTGACAAACACAGACTCCGACACTGCTTCAACGGAACACGGCTAAAGAGTTAGCTTTTAGGTGTGAAAAGTGCATGCATGCACATACACACTCACACGTGCAAACACATGCACAAATGTATCCTGCGGTCCTTGTGAGGACTCTACTGACTACTTTAATTCCCTAGCCCCTTACCCTAACCTTAACCATAAAAGAGCTACCGTACTGCATATAGGCCTAATCTTAATGCTAAATCCATGTCTTAACGGCAAAATAACCACACACACACACACCCTCTTGTGCAAAATGGCACGATCCACTCCCTGAGCAAACACCAGAACTATGTCCCAGAACACACACACGCGTGCGCACACGCACACGCATGCACCATGCAAAATGGGTCAACAGGGCTGGTGCTTTCCTCTGGCGCTGTCTGTGTGTGGACTGTCAACATGACCTTGAGACACCGCCATCCCCTCACACACGCACGCACACACACACACACACACAACCACTCACTCGACACACCCATGACCTCATGCATGTAAGCACACACATAAATACACGCCCAACGCATTCAGCCAGCACAAAGCCCATCACACTGACCTGCTACAAGCAGTTTTTCCTTTACTTACTTCACAGCAGTTGACTGTCAAAATAAACTTCAGGTGCAGATTTCATTAACGATGAGGAGAAACGTCCTACTTCATGCTCACCCGTTTCATTTTTAAAGGAAACTTAGTGCACAATGACGGGCCTAAACCTCGCTAATCCCTTATGAACAGCATGCTCACTGGGAAGGTGGATAAAAAGGTCACATTAGTCCCACATTCCTGGTGCATTTATTAGACCAAAACACATAATCCAGAGAGGTGTGTATGGAAGTGAACAAATTAATAGGAACACATTACAGTATACAGTGTAATATAATCCATTACTACTGCAAAAAAAAAGCCATCTTTGTGAAGGTCAGAGAGGTGTTAACTGAACTGCATGGAGATGTTTGTAGCGGGTGTGTGTGTGTGTGTGTGTGTGTGTGTGTGTGTGTGTGTGTGTGTGTGCGTGCGTGCGTGCGTGCGTGTGGAGAATTTGGAAATGTTAGACTTTGGCACCCTCCAGTGGTAGCATAAAAAAAGACAGTGGCAGACAGCAGTATGTGGCTTTCTACACATTGTGGCTCATTTTTATGTGTCGATGTTTTAATGTACCTTTTGTAATAGCAGGTTTTTTTTAACACATGCAAACCAAAGACAAATGTCTGCCATTTTATGTATTTTCTATATGGAAAATATCCAGTTACTGTGTACTGTTCAGTGTTTTTTTTTTTTAATTTACCGGTCATACACTGCACAAAATATATATATTCATTGAAGATGTCAAAATAACACAAAAAAGTTAAAAAGATAAATGATTTCCACTGTGGTCCTCTTTACATGTCTAACAAGTGTACAAATAATATTTGTACAGCTGCCTTTTTTAAGTGTGATTCTATTAAAGTACTAAAGTATTTTTTCTCATTCTGTGCTTTTTGTGATTTCATTAATTTCATTTCAAAGTTGCAACTGAAATGGAAACAACACAAGTCAGTCCTATTTAGACTGTATACACATTAACAGTATGAGGCAGCTCACAAGTCCAAACATCACTGATCATAGGACTTGTATCAAAACAGCCACCTCTATTATTTTGGGTGTGGCATACCCAAAAATTTGTATCACAGTACTTTTTAGGATTCTGGCGGTTTCACGGTATATCACAGTATCACAGTATCTTGCTCACCTTTCTGGTGTCCTGGTCTGACCTTGCTCCTCATGCTTGATTCAATGTGATGTTAATTGTCATAGTATATTATTATTATTATTATTACTACTACTACTACTAATACAGTACTACATTGCTATTACTTCATATATTTATTATCACTATAACATTAATACCATGCACATGTATACACATTGTATAAGTTAGTAAGAAGGGTATGGAGTTAATAGGGGTCCCCTCTCAATACAATCACAACTTGCCCCGACCGTAGCGCTCTTTGTGGTGAAGCAATATTATATATTTTGCTGGAAACTGAAGAGTTACAGTAATTGTTTCAACTATGCGGTATATGGAAAATTAATATCATTCAGGAAATTACAACTGGTATACTGGATGAACCAGTATACTGCCCAGCACTACGTCACTACGTGTAGGCAGATCCGCCTCCCCATGACAGAATGTGCAAATTGAATCGTTTACTTTTCAGGATCAATGCCAGTTGACTCTTCAGAACAGCAGATTTGTTTTTCTGACTCTTTATCTCACCTTTACATCGCTACGCTGGCGATAGTGCTTGAAATAATACACGCACATTCTGTTAGACCTGTCAAGCTGTGTTTTATGTGTGCAGGAGGTGTTTTGAATGTAAGGCAGTTTGCAGTGACACAAAGATATTTGCTGACTGAATTGTTGGTGCTTTACTGACAAAAACTGCAAAGATATGTAACGTGTCAACATGGGAAAAGTTCACAATCATGACAACACAGTAGATTTATGACACCAAGACTCTTACACGGAAACAATAAGATTATATTAATATTACAGTCTTCACGAATTTGGCATTTATTGCAGGCACACTGTATTCAACTGCATTATAAAGTGCGTCATTGTAATGAATCATACTGAAGAATGGCCGCTGTGTGACTCTGTTGTTCCCTTGTCTAAAATTATTCTGTTAAAGCAACAGTGACTAACATCCATAGATGCCACCATCAAAAAAAGTCTAATGGTTTTTTAGGGAAATGTGACTGCTCATAAGGACTCATTAATACAACTCCCTTCAAAGGCTTCAGTAGGTTAGTCCTTCTCAATGAAAAGACAGATTCACTTTACAGATCGGTCAAAATTAATCGGTCAAAAGAATAAATATATGTACAAAATGCATTCGATCAACAGAAAATCTGCCTTTTGAGAATCCATTAAGCCATGTGTAATGAAAAAATAACGGATAGATTATCAATGTGGAAAAAAATTGTTGGTTGCACATTAATTAATTTCAGGCTGGGGTTGTATGTCACTGAAACTCAAATACTATAAGATGGGAATTTACAAGACTCAATAACACAAAATATAAACACTGCTATAATAACGTGCAATTAAAATTCCTTTCTTTTACTAACTTAAAGGTAAATGTATGAACATGATTTATATGCATTTCTCCAAGGAGGTTGTGTCTGATACAAGAGTTATAGAGGAGCTACAGTGTGACCAACCCAACTATCAGAACTGTCAACACTTGTTCACACACACACACACACACACACACACACACACACACACACACACACACACACACACACACACACACACA